>JAVQKI010404997.1:0-15774 GCA_036025975.1 Nematalosa erebi | reverse complement strand
GGTTGGTGTACAATACTGCCACTGTCTATGTATAACCATTATAAACCTTGTACATATCCTAGAGTGTATAAATGCTCTAGGAATATTATTATCTGCGTGTTACAGTTGATTTTCTATCTAGCTTAACAGGTGGCGGCAACTGATGGACTCCTCTGCTTGTAAGCTGCAGATTCTGGGTTTTCTAAAGCACCTTGAGACTATTTACAGTTTCAATGGTTTCAGGTACTACATAAATGAAATTCAATTTGTGTGACTCCTATAGACTGGAAAGGTTTTGATTCTTTGCTTTTGTATCACAGGATTTGCTCAGGAATGTGCTGTAAGAGGCAACACGATGGCAGCTGTGGAGGCTGGAGTGGGCAGGACATAATTGTGACACAGCTCGAAGAGGACTCGCAAGACTCCTCCATGCGCCTGCCATGTCAGCCATATCTGTGTTATCTTAATGAGGAGGCTCAGAGTTCTGAGAAAGACACAGCACGACTCCTCCACCCCGCTACCCCCCCCCCCCCCACCACCACCACCACCACCACAACACCCACAACCACCTCTCCTCCCTAAGTCTCTCCACTCACTGCCTCGGTCTGCCTCTTTGCCCCTCTTACACATATGCAACCTAGACTCCCTTCGTTATGTGCACTGAATTACAACCAACACAGCCAGTTATGGAGGAGGACAAATAAGATTCTGTAGGACATATTTTCTACTGTGCTTGAAATTTGTGTCTCTACCTGCTAGTGGGGTAAATAAACCATGAGGGGATGTTTGACCTCTAAATGTGAGAGAATGAGAGTGAGTAAGATTTTGTGTGTGTGTGTGTGTATGTGTGTGTGAGAGAGAGTTATTGGGAGGGTGTCAAAACATACTGTTAAGCCATATATATTAGAAGCTGTAATTTATACTGGATGTCTCGCATGAAAGGTACCCTCTCGATCCAAAGCTTTTTTCTTCCTCCATGTATGTAATTAATACGTTAAATATTATATCAATCCCGCGGCCCACAGCTGCTGTTCAAAGGAAGTTTTGTATCGTGGCACGGTGCCCAGGGCCTGGTGCGCGCAGTCGAGCCCAGCCAGCTTCGCCAGGGGCTTACTGATCACAGGAAGGAACTGCTCTTTGTAATTCAGGAGCAAACCGTGCCAGAATTTCCCTGATAATTTTTTTAATATATGGTATTGACTTATTCTTTATTTTATTTGTCTCTCATCCATTTCTGTGCATCAGCCGTATTTTTTTTTGTTGTTGTAGATTCAATTGTAGATGCCGAGGTCTCTGATGGAATTTGAATGCGTTCTGCACATTGGTGTCATTGCTGCTTTCTGCCCATCTGTGTCTCTCTGGCCTTCTGCTGCTGGTTTTTGTTGTTTCCACTCTACCTCTTTCCACCCTCAGTCTTGACAGCAGTTCCTCTGTAGAGACCAAAGCACTCAGGCTGCCAACAACCCGGATTGGCCGAGCATCTGAGGAGGAATCTGACAGACAAACAACATAGGACTTTGAATCAGCATTCTCCAAAGCAAGGCTTGAATGTTTGAATTATTAAGGCAATGTTGTGTGTTGGCGGAACTAGACTGAAGGGCAGAAAAACACTGCAGGTTTAGTAGTCAAATGACATTCTTACAATCGTCAGTGAGATGGCTGACAACTCTGTGTTGTCATGTGCGTCATATGACATGGTCATCACATATATCTGGGACTGTCCCGGGAAACCAGGATTGTATGGTCACCCTTATCTAAAATGACATAATCCAGTCATTTTTGTTTATCAGTATAAAGGTGTTTTGTAAAAAAAAAAATAAAATAAATAAAAATAAAGGAAATGAATCCTAAACATATACAAAAATAGGCATGTCCAGATGGTTATCTGATGAGTGATATGGAAATGGATGAACCACATACTGGTTCCAGAATCACTGAATAAAGGTCTCTAGAGTTCAGTGTTGTGTACGTGAATGGTTCTCTGTGTGTGTGTGTGTATGTGTGTTTGTGTGTGCGTGTGGATACATGTACGCTCACACAGGTATGTGTGCAATGCATATGCATGTGAGTGGTTGCAATCGTTTTGCTAATTGCCACAAGTAGCCTATGAAGCAAACTGCCTGCATAATTGAGAGTCATAATGGAATAGCATGGTGCTGCTGGCAGGACCGCAGGCCACTGGCCATAGGATGTACAATCAGTAACTGCAGCTAAAGCAAACTAATTCAATTTAAGATCTGTGGAGAATGAGTCTCTGTGATTTAAACACTTGTGAGGGGAAGCACTCTGTCTCTCAAAATGTATTTATTGGCCAATAAAAATGTCATCTTTATTAGCTAAATGTTGTTTACCAGACAGAGGGTTGCCATATCAGCCGGTACTGTCTTTCTCTGGGGCCGGGTGTATTCTCTGGCCATTTATTACATTTCCTCTCAAAGATTCATTAGTCAAAAAAACATTTCAGTGCAAATGTTTGAAGACACCCACACTCTCTGTCTCGGGCTCTGTCTCATGCACAGACACACACACACACAGACACACACACACATAGGCTACACAGAGTCATTGTTATTCAGATGTTCAGCTTTGGGTGATCTGTGTGGTGTTATGAGAGAATGTATTTTCAGCGACTGGGGAGCAGACATGTCAGTCATTCAGTCACTCTTGCTTACTGCTTTTGACAAAGAATGAAGGGGGGTTCTTACCATCCTGACACCCCCCCTACACACACACACACACAAACACACCACACGTGACACCCCTCTCCCCTCCACCTCCTCCTCCTGAGCCCTTTCCCAGTAACCTGACAGGATTTTAAATTAGCTGCCTAATTAACATTTTCCAAACATGAGCGAGATGTGTTGAAGTAATGGCCGCCCTTCTAATCGCTGATGAAAACAAATTAACCTTTATATATCTGCACGAGCGCGGATCTGCTCTGAGCAGCCCTCATTAACAATGCACTGTCAGAGGAAGTGGTTGTTGCAAACACTCTAAAAATACTTTTTGCTCTCTCATCGCTTGTTTATTTGTGAGTGTGTGTCTTGCCTCCTTATTTTTCCTCCGTGTCATTCTCTCTCTCTCTCTCTGTCCCTCACTATTCGCTCATGCTGGAGAGGAGGGAGAGATTGCTATGTGGGGCATTAGGAAGCTTGTCATGTGCTTGCGCAATCAAATCAGGTCAGGGCGGCGCACTGGAGCCTCCAGGATGGATTTGATAGCCAGCTCAGAAATGCCTTATAATAAGTTAATTAGGCATTCCGCTGGACCCGGAGCCATGCTATCGCTTGATAGGCTCATGATAGGCTTTGGACTGAACGAGTGAGTTCTCAAATTTGGAGCACAAGGAATGTCTTATCGGTTTTTGCCTGAGTAATGTGAGAACCCTCATTAGGATTAAAATAAAGCTATCCTGAATTCCACTCGCAGTTGTCCTTTTTTTTTCTTCCTTTTCTTTTCCTCCTCCTTTAGCCTCCTCATGTGAGGCAAAGTGTCTTCTGAAATTATTCCAAAATAATTCTATGTTAACCTTGTTTGCACTTTTTATTTTTCTTCTTTTTTTCAGCGGTTGGTGCTTGTTGTTGTTGCTGTTGTTGTTGCTGTTTTTGCCAGCTTCGCTTGTGATCCCTGTCGAGCGTTACAGCTTTAATGAGGGCTCTCGCATCTGGATATGTGTGAGCGTCGTGGCGACTTTAACAATATGTGACCTTTTAAATCTCTCACTCGGAGCGGAGGCCTGCCTGTCTGTTTGATGGGTCGCCGTGTCCGTAAGAGTGGCCATGTGGTTGTGGTGGCTTGGGAGCTTCTCACAGCTGTGGTGTGGCTGCAATTAAAACCAAACTATCTGCTGGGGGAGAAATAACTTGCACAAAAAAATGCACACACACACAAACACACACACACACACACACACACAGAAACTAGATTGGGTTTCATCAACTTTGCCTGGCAGGGGGGCAAATTATTGACAGGGGACCCAGAGAAGAAGCCAAGTGTGCAAGGCCCAAGTGTTGGGATGTGCTGTTACAACCTACTTTACAGCATAATGTCTACTACTTACTACCTTTGTACAACACATATCAGAGCTATACTGCTTGCACAAATGCATCATTTTTTGGCTAATGGTATGCACTTACATTTGAATATATATTGTGAGTGTCATGAGTTTCATGCAAAACAACCCATGTGTATCTGTAATGATTACGCGTGGATGTGCAGAGGCATGTATGAGTAAGTGTGTGTGTGTGTGTGTGTGTGTGTGTGTGTGTGTGTGTGTATGTTTGTGTGTGTGTGTGTGTGTGTGTGCGTGTGTTTGTATGTGCACACAGGCATGGGTGTGTCCAGGAGAGGTGATTCTGGCGTCTGACGGCTGGAATGCAAATGAAATGGAGCCGGGCCCATAATTGAGTCATTCCTTATTCAGGAGCCTCCTCCTTGACTCCCTGCTGGATGCGCTTGTGAGGACGGGAAGGTCGAGCGGAGGTGAGCCACGAGCGCGGCGTTCGGCGTGTTCCCGCGGAGCACCAGAGCGTTCAGTGACAGCCAGACAAATGGCAGCTCGTGTCCGTTCTGGGCTGGTGGACTGTATTTCCTCCCTGGGTTCTCCACCTGGGCCTGGCCACTTAGCAGAGGGTGGGCCGGGAATGGTGGGGGCAACTAGGGACTGGAACACACTCTACCCCACTCCCCCACAAAAAATTGAGAACAGAGATAGGGGTTCTACCTTCGTCACTGACTGGATCCCAATGCCCCCACTTTCCCTAAACCCTGCAGCCTCAAACACATAACTATAGCCATGAATCAGCCATTGACATTGACCTAGCCAATGATGGAATGAGATTGGGTTCATGCCTTTTAAGTCTTTGAGGGTTCAGGGCTTAGTGGAGACTTGAGGATTCACTCATAGTCTACAGTAGGCAATTTTATTTCTGAACTCCAGTTCAGGAGGAAAATTGAAAGGGCCTGTATTTGGGTCCCTTTTATTATGGCACTGATTGGCAAATTAATAAAATGCGTCAATGCATCTGAGCTGTCAGAACTCACTGAATCATTAATGGGGCCGTGATTCATAGACCATGTGCTACTCTCACTCTCTCTCTTTCTCTCACATTCCCTCTTGGTTTTTTTGTCAGGCAGTCAGACTGCAGCTCTAGCTGGGATCTGTCTGGGAATTTCAGTGGAAATCAGAAATTGCATCGCTCTGTGGAGACACAGGCATTAATTAGGCCAGATTTATGCTCCCTGAAATGGAGACCAATCCTGGCGCCATCATTTAGAAATTTGCTCTACCCAGGATTTGTCGCGTCTTTGAGACTGTTTGGAAAGCATTCATAAATACAGTGTACAGTTTGTTTATCTCACACATTTGCAGAATTAATTTTAAGTGATCTATTGAAGAGTGCAACAAAACAATGCAGCTTTGTACTCAATCAACTTGTGTAAATTAAGCCGCTTGTTTAAGTAGACATGGTAATTGCTTTGTGGCATTGCTCAGCTTTGCTTTCATCAATAAATAAGGTACCATCAACTTTGGTTTTGATTATGGTGTCCTTGTTATCTCCTGTAACTTAATGAGCAAAGGCTCTCACGAAGGATAGTACATGATTTATTTAAAGCAAGAATTTGAAAAAAAAGTGGGAGAATCTGCTTATTCGTGTGGCTTACACACACTCCTCATTTTCTCATTACTCGCTACAATGGTCTGCGATTTAATTTACTGCACTTGGTGGCGAGAGAAAAAGAGTTGATCTGATTCCAAATGAAAGGCCTCCAGGGACACTGCAATCATACGTTCGCCGTGGCAACTGCCCTGTGTTTGTGGGGAAATTGCTGTGTCGCCTCTCGTGTTGCTTGCGATGATAATCTCCGACATCGTCAAGTCACGCTCCACGGTCCATGGGAACATATGTTTGAGGCAGCAAGCAAGCCTCAGCACCAAGCTGCTGTAATGCATTTGAGCAGATCCATGCACGGCCCATGGTAGCCCCATGCTAAATCTTGTCATTTCGAGAAAGGAAGGTGTTACACGAATGTAACGAATAGCAACTTGTCCTATCAAGCCACCATCTTTAGTCTCTAATGAGTTGGTAATTTGGTTCGCTGTAAGTGTATAGTATTCAGTGGCTCGTTTCTCGTGTTTACTCTGCAGGCTGGCAAGCATGGGGGCAGTAACCTGAGTGCAGGGCCATGTTCGAGTCGCCTTCGTACTATTGTCCTTGACTTGATGAAAAATTGAGTCGCCACATTCAACTAATGACTACACAAGCTTTAACTAACTGCTCATTTTATATTAATGAGAGACTATTACCCTTTGGACTTTGCAAGGTTATCCATCGCAGCCATTTGCTGACCTCCCAGGATCTGTGGATAGCGTTATTTCCCGTAATCGCTTATCCATATCTTATTAAGTATCACAAAACATACATCACTGCAATCAATAAGTCAATGGACAGAATAAATAAAAAGCAGCACCTCCTCATGGGACATCCTTTTTTTTTTTTACATGCTTTTCAATACCCTGGGAAAGTATTTATTCTATTGACTAGGCCATGGTGACATATAGTGAAGGGGGCACCGGTTATGCAGACGTATCCAGCGTTAAGTGTTCTCCAACATGTCACATTTTCAGGATGTGCATTCGGCTGAATTAACCATGGAGTGGGTCAAGTAAAAGCATTCCGTCCTTGGAGAGGGTTTTGGGAGAAAGGGAGAACGTAATTGAAGTGAGGTCCTTAATGGGCCCACTTAGCAGCGCAACGCTCAGGCGTTGTGGGTTATAGTGGGCTGAAACGTAATGCTGCGGGCTTCGCAGACCGTGGATGCAGACAAAAAGAATCTCCCAACAAGGAGTGGAGTCAGTAAAAAATGCTATAAAACATGTAAGGTTAACTTTTGATGCCAACTTAAGTGGTGTGTTGCCTATCGTCTTGGGTATAAGTGTTTTTCTAAAAAGGAAAATGAAGACTTAACTCACTAAAACACAGGGATATTTACTGTAATTTCTGTAGTCAGTGGTGCTCCTCTGCCCTCTCTCCAGGACTTATACAGTACTCTGTAAGGACCAGGAAGCGGGGAGAAAACATCATTAAAGACCCCACGCATCCTGTACACACTCACTTTAACCTCCCCTCGGGCAGGGGCTACAGATCCCTGCGCACAAAAACAACCAGATACAAGGACAGCTTCTTTCCCACTGCCATCACTCTCCTGAACTACTGACTACTGGTCATCCCCACTTTGGCCATTCACCCACTTCCTCTACACATTACATACCTTATCATTTCAACATCTTGTACACTGTATTTGCACTATTGGTTTGCACTTTACGTCTGACTCCATGTGTACTTTGTCTTGAATATTATGTCTTATATGTATATTATGTAGATATGTGCCTATACTGTATGTATATCGTTGTCTCTACTTTAAAGTACATGTCTATCTATTACTATTTGTCTGTTGATGTACTGTATATTACTTCATATCTATATGATGAACGTACTGTATAGAGAGTTAACGTCTACCCAAGTCAACTTCCTTGTGTGTGTAAGTATGCTTGGCCAACAAAGCTGATTCTGACTCTGATTCTGAATAGCTCTGCAACTGTGTCAGGACGCTGAAGTTACCCCTACTGTATGCTTTATTCTTTGACTGTTTTGTTTTTGCGGGCATGCTATCCATAGCGTTCAGTTGATAGCAGAGGAGCTGTTTGGTGCAGCCAAAGTGAGACGCACGATGCCTCCACACATTACACATTACAGGGGCTCTTTAAGTTGTAATTGGCTCGTGTAGGAACCTAAACACATCATGAGTGGCTCATTGAGCCTGATGGCCTCACCGCATTACACCGACGGGCCAGACAATGTTTCTGTTACTGTTAGCGTGACACACAACACCAATTTACATAACACAGCCCCTGCCATAAAGATGACTGAGAATCGATCCCCCATCTGAGTGGCGTTGTGTTTTAGCCGTGCATTAGATATTGGTTGTAATAGGAAGCCGCCGTCGCTGCGCGGGTATGTTTGCACACACTTAGTGCCAGGCCATCACCCCCAAACAGTATATCACCCATCAGACAGAACACGCACAGCACACAACTCACAACCCCATGCTGTGCACAGTTGACTTACAAACACAACTGTGTAGGGAAAAAAAAACCGAATTGAACAATCATAGGGTTCTAGGTTTTTTTTTTTTATTTCTCTGTTTTTATGTGAAGCACATTTTCATTTCCTCCAATCTGTCAATAGTACGGAATGGAGGTGTCACAAATGAGTGCAGCCTGTTTGGCAGTGTGTAAAACATCAACACTGTTTCAAGTGAGCAATATAGAGGGAATGGGAATGGTAGCAGGCAGACTGATGGTTATCATACAGAGTGGTGTGAAAACAGGCTTCCAGCAAGAAAATGAGAGAGAGAGAACGAGAGAGAGAGAGTGAGAGAGAGAGAGAGAGAGAGAGAGAGAGAGAGAGAGAGATGGTGGGAGGGAGAGAGAGGAATGGCAGTTGTTTTGTGGTCCAGATTTTTTTTTTTTTAAGAATAAGGCCCCTGGGAGGCAGCAGTGCTGTAGGTTTAGACTGCAGCATGTGACAGAGGTGTGTGTATGTGTGTGTGTGTGTGTGTGTGTGTTTGTGTGAGTGCATGTGCATGTGTTTTAGACTGCATGTGTATATTTGTGTGTGTGTGTGTGTGTATATGTGTATGTGTGTGTGTGCGTATGTGTGTGTGTGTGCATGTGTGCAAGTGTGGTAGACACAGCTGTTTCTCTGTCATTGCCAATTTATGCTAATGCCATGTTTTTTGGTAATCCATGGGTGGGGACGTTGTCGACTATAATAATGCGCCAAAGATGTTGACAGATCTCAGTTTGAACTAATAAACACTGACACAGAAAACAATGGAAAAAAACACACATTTTCAAAAGACTATGACAGATCCTACCGAATATGCACAGCGCACACACACGCACACACAACAAACACAGACACACACACACACACACACACACACACATACATACATGAATACATTTACTGTATTTGGTCAGGTATAACCACTTGGCCCATTCCGCCACGGGTAGAGGATAAATATGCCGCTCGCCTGTGGCCAAATCGGCGGAAATAAAAGCTGTTTTGCAACAGACAGCAGGAATTGGCCACAGAACAGCAGTGTGCTGCAGCCAGGGCTGAAGGAGGCCTCCACATTAATAACCAAGCAGCTTCATGCCGGCCCTATTAATCATTAAAGCATATCGATTCATAAGAGCCATGCTTTCCTACCGAGCTTAAATGAGAACGCCATCCAAATTGATCCATCAATCTATCATTTGTTGCACACTAAGCATTGGTTCCCCCCTCCTGCTACTGGTTGCCAGGTTTTAGCTTGAGGGACAGCATTGCCTTTTGCTGTTTTATTTTATTTATTTTTTTCAAAGCCGCATGTGTGCTACCAGGCAGGCGTTGTTATTACAGAACGCCAGCCAGAACTGGCTCTAAGAGCAAGAAGCTGCTCAAAGGTGACCCAACAACCCCCCTACCCCCACCCCAAGGGGCCGCTACTGATACCTGCACCTTACAATTTGTTGATAAGAATTATGAGAGCATGACGCCATGGCCAGCCATCACATCTACATCAAAGTGTTTTCTTTCCTTTTTTTTTTTTTTTCTTTTAGATGCTGTAGAGAGGCAAATGCTGAGCATCTCTGTTCTGGTGCCAAGTAAGCACTTAGGAAACAGGCCAGAATTTCAAGATGAAATTCCGATGAGCGTTATTATATTTCAATTTGATTTAGACCATTTGTCCCTCAGTCCAGTGTCAAGGATACATGACGCCTGCCCTTTTTCACAATTTTTATTTGGTGACTTTTTTGCATTAGAAAGACCCCTGAATTTCATTTGTGTGTTTGAATTGTAATTTTTTGCTTTTAGTTTGATTCCAATCTTTTAGCATTTAATTCGCAGGCACTCAGAATGTGTAGCCTACTTTTGGTTCTGGCATGTGAGTCTTGTCTCTAAGGATATATCAATTCATTTTGAGTCTAGTACCAAGTACCACCAGCTCACAGACAGAACTGTGGGTGGATAGAGATTTAACATGTAATTTTACACTCAGCTGTTTCCATAAAGCACTTTATTAGGAATGTCATATTTATTTATTAGAACTTTACTGATTTATTCTGAGTCATATTTTATTTGACACTCTGCTATTCAATCCTAAATTGACACATAAATCTTTGAGATTGCATTTTCAACGGGAAACGTGGATTTATTCTCCAGAATGATGAAACCTGAGAAATCAGCTCTGACTTGTTTCTTGGAAGCAACCACCAGAGAACTTTACCTGAAAGAAAGTAATAATGACCTTTTGTTTGCATTTTACACATTAAAATTAATAATATTTTTGTAATGACTTCACCAATTCTGAAATATTTATTTATTTAAAGCCAGGTAATTCCCTCTATTGTGCCCACTTAAGCTATTGACATCGCAAAAGGCCAGCTTTTTGTTTTCACAAATACCATTAATTTCCACCAGATACTTTTGCTGTTCCCTAGTTGCTTGCTTTGAAGCAAAGAAAAGACCAACAGATGGACATGCAAAAAAGGAAGGCGTGTGCGCTATGCAAGGCCTCAGACACCAAGTGCCTTTTTCACAGAAAACAATTTCCATTTCAAAAACAAACAAGACACTCCATACCTCCTTGCAACAAAAGCATTGTGATCTGTTTTGGAGGAGCTTTCTGAGACAGAGAGAGAGAGAGAGAGAGAGAGAGAGAGAGAGAGAGAAAGACAGAGAAAAGAAATAAAAATAGAAAAGGAGAGGAGGTCTTAAGAGAAGAGGAGAGGGGGGAGAAAGGAGTCATGAGAACGACTGGGAAGATAGAGAGTGCTTCAGAAAAGGAAGAGAGGGAAGAGTAGAGAGGGGGGGAGGGGGGGGAGAGAGGTGGGAGGGAAAGAAGAAGAGGGGTGTGATTAGCCTATTAAGTATGCATCAGAGCCCCCTCCCTGCTCTCTCTGTGTTCCTGGGGTGCCGAGATAAATAGCTTTAATATTCCCACATTGTGATAGCATAGCAACAGTTGCATTCGATGGCAGCCAGAGTGCTTGCTGATCTTTAGAAAGAACCCCTCCCTTGCCCTCTGAGACCCCCGTCCTATTTAACGCCGCGACCCTCGCCGATCCCCTGGACAATGCAGCCAGGGCCCCGGTGGGACTGGGCTCAGTCAAGCGAACGAAACAAAGCAGCACTAATGCACTGTTTCTCCCCTCTCTAATCCCCCCGGAGCGCCTCGCCCTGACCTCCAGCCTCTTGCTCCCGGCGTGGCGACGATGCCGCCTGCCCCGCCCCGCCCCTCTTCCACCCTATCTGCCTCTAACCCCCAACCCACCCTATACCCTGGCCCCCTCCCCTTCTCAGCTCCCTCAGGAAAGAAGCAGGGGGGTGCATCTCCTTCCAGTCTATACTTACACGCATACACGCTTGTTACCCCCAAATGCTTTCTGCATTAGTTAGGCCTACTTTTGTTGCCATCATTCCCCTTTTCACCCCGAGCACCTCGATATGAGGCTCCAGGCTTTTGTGTCCTTGCCCTGACACTAAGCAGACAGTCCAGTCAGGGCCCCCAGGAGGGTTGCATAGATGAGTTTGAGAAAAAAAGGGGGGAGGTGTAGTGGAGAGGTCCACAGAAAGAGAGAGAAAGAGAGAGAGAGAGAGAGAGAGAGAGGGAGGGAGGGAGAGAGAGAGCAAAACAGACAGAGAAACATTGTTGTCTCTGGTACAGTCAATAATAGATGGATCTATTGTTACAACTGTGCAATTCCAATTTATTTTCAACAGAATGCGATTTCTCATTACTGTGCATCCTTCTCCGTAGCGCTTCAAAATATGTCTGTCATTTTGAGCAGTTGTAGGAAGCGATCTGAATAATGACAGATGGATCAGATGGAAGAAGTGGGTGTATTCACATTACAAGACACACTCAACAAGTGCTACTTCAGCTCTGGAATGGGCTGAAAACACTGGCTGGTGAAGAGCTACCTTTTGTTCTGTCGAAGTGCATTTTCTAAAAAGTTATACTGTTGAAGCTTGTCATGCTGACTATAGCTATTGGTAGCATGACAGTATAAAAATAACTACTCTCTCTCTTTCTGTGCTCCTTTGAAGGCCTATTTGCATCTCCGCTGGGTAGCTGCCATGTTGCTCCATCAAATGATTAATGGATAAACTCTCCTGAGATGACCCGATCAATTAAAAATAGATAGCAAAGAAAGTGTGACACGAGAGCGGCAACACCAAACGCATACTTTACAGGCAGAAGTCAGCTCCATTTGGGTATCTTACGCTGGTGATTAGAGCCTTTTTTCTGCAGCAAAGCCATTTTCATGTCGTTTCCAAGGCGAAAGACAAAAGAGACGTTGCTTTTTTCGCTTCAAGGCTTCTCGCTCGCCAGACGCTCACAGAGAAAACTGGCGCAATAATTGCAAAACGTTAAGAACGATTACCACAAATAAGGCGAGATCACAAATGTACTGTGTGCGCAGATGGTCTTTGTAAAGCACAATAGCATTTGTTCGGAAAATGCCAAGCCGATTCCGTGAATTAATGTTCTCTGCGATTTGATTGCTCCTTGTGAGAAGAGAGGAATAAGAGAAGAAGGAAGAAGAAGAAGAAAGAAAGAAAGAAAAGGGTTCCGCCTCCATAAGCGATCTATAGACCATTTTCATCCAGAAACTGACACTTGAGGTAAAGGCACATAGCAATCTATCGTCATCATCCATCCTTCTCCTCCCCTCCCTCCAGTGTTCACACCATCAGCCCTGCTCTCCACCCCTCCCTCTCGCATGTGGCAGTTTTGAGTGGTGTGACTGATGGCTGCTTGGCTGAGGATATATTAATGGCCTAGCCCTCCCCTTGAGACCAAGTTCCCATGAGCGCAAGAGAAGAATGGTTGCTACCAGAGGGGAAAAGCCCATTTATTTGTTTGTGTGTTTATTTATTTTTTCACCGAATTAGTTCTCTCCTCTACTCATTCATTCTCTCTCTCTCTCACACACACACACACAAACACACACACTCCCTTTTCTATAAGAGCCGTTAAATCAACAAGTCACCCTTGGGCTGCGCTTGTGTTCTTTATTGACTGCGAGATGGGGAGGGTATATATTTTCAGTGTACCAGTAATAGCCTGAAATCTAATGACTCATGTCGAAGCATTCCTTTTTATTTTCGCCATCATTTAAGGCCTGTGCTTTTGACACAAGGGAGTTTTATTTTGTGCTCTTCAGAGAGAGAGAGCAAACAGGGGAGAGTCAGAGAGTCAGAAAAACACACTAAACACCAGATGCATGGTGGTGAATTTCTTCATATGATTTCTAACTTAATCACAAAACACAAAGTCAAGATACACACTATAGACCACGTCATGCCCAATATGTCTCCAACCAGGCACTCGGAAAAAGCTCTGGCGAATTTTATGTAACCACACCAGCTCTTGACCTTGTGTCTCGAAGTCCCAGAATTCTTTTAAGGCAAAGATCCCTCAATTACAGATGGCACATCCTTTGACAGCCCAAGACATCATGTTTCATCTAAACCGGACAGTTGCTTTGATCCCGGCTGCAGTCATGTGAAACTGGAGGTGGACCTCTGGCTTTGATAAAATCATCCTGGCCTTAGCCTTCCTTTCTTCCCTATGTGGGCAACATTAGATCAATGTCAACAGACAAATTGTAGTATGGCACCAAGAGGAATGCGAAACACACACACATATACACACACACACAAAGGCATGGTAGGCGACTGAGAAGTGCTTTGGCGCTGAGGTTAAGCTCATGGGAAGGGGATGAGTAATCTAACGCTGGGTCAGCCACGTCCAGGGCAGACGCAGCCGGGAGTAAAGAGAAAAAAAAAATAATCGATAGGCTCGTAAATAAACCATATTACTCAACACATTTTATCCAAACACTCACACCTGTCATTTAAAGTTGAAGCGTCGAATGTGTGCAGGCATGTGAGCAATCAATGGCCGCTATGAGAGTCAGTCAGAAGAACATTTGCGGTGATAAATTTTCCGCTGGATCACAGCTAAGAAAAATAAGAAACAAATAAATAAATAAAAACCTCCCCTTGGAGGTGAACAGGAAGGGAGAACGACCCCTGAATGGTGTTTTAGGTGAGATGGTGTAATAACATTTCACTCACGCTGCACAGGGGCACTCTCCAATCACCAGACACCGTTCAATTGCAGCCCGGCTGGCATGAATAATTGGCCTTCGCCGTCGATTACTCACTAGTGTCTCCGGGTGTTTGTTGGTATTTTTCTCACTTTTGAGCATCAGCAGGCTGTCTTTCACAAATGTAAAGCATGTACAATAGTAATTGACTGAGGTTATTTATTTATTTATATTTATATATTTATTTATTTAACTGGGGGAAAGGGGTCTACTGCAGGGCTCTGTGTCACAAAGGTGGCTGTGGCCCTGGCAAGTTGATGTGTACTCTGTTTGAAAAGAGCTTTGACAACAGTGTCCACCAAGCCTCCACCAAGGCTTCCGAAGAACAGCCTGAGGTTAGAGAGCAGGTCTATCCAGGCTAGCTTTGTGCCTTGAGCTTGGTGGCACATTGTCATGATCGAACAAACCTCATCCGCAGGGAGATCATTCGAGACAGTTCGAATGTTGACCTCTGCACAGTTGAGGGTATTGCAAGGTGGATAGCCGGAAGGGAACGTTTAGAAACAAAGACCGTACTGCCTAACCCTTATGCCACGAGGAGCACACCAACCCCCAGATTGCTTAGTATTTCATTCACCCCAAGAGACCAATTTGAACTTGGGCTTTTACTTGAAGATCAACTGAAAACTTCAGAAGTGCCTTTCCCTCCAAGCAGCTCTACTCTAAGGTAAAGAGAGCAAATGCTTCCTTCATTTTGGATGCTCCCTTGAGAGCACAGTAGCTGTCTGTCACAGATACTGCAATCGATCAGTCGACAGGACTAGCTCTTTCTTATATGACTCTAATAAAGCCCAGGGAGATCCCAGAATTGACCTGCAACTCCAGCTGCTCCTGAGTTGATGTCACAATAGTTTTTTCTTTATGTCTGTAAGTTACAACATTCCAGCTCTTCAAACAAAGGCTGTGTACCTGTGATATGTTTGTAATCTGGCATGTTGTTCTGGATGCTTGGCAGCAAAGTAATCTGAACTATTTCTAAATCTTCTAGTTCCAGATAGCTTTGTCATTCTTACAATGTGGAGTGAAATGTTCTAGACACATTCAAGTCTTTGTCAGCAATGGCAGGCTAGACGTATTATTCAAGTGTATTTTTCCATAGATTGTCTCTGATATAAAGTGCAGCCTATGCCTCGTACAAGAAGTCCCATATCTGTGACCTTCAAAAAGTACTCAACCAGACCATTTTTCACAGCTTGCTCACAGGTCACAAATCGCTCTGTAGCTCAATCGCTAGCAGAATATGCTGGGCAGTCATGCCTCTGCTTAGCCCTTCAGAACTAGCCTGACAGCACCAGAATCCCTCAAAGATTCATTAAAAAAATTGTCAAGTTCAGGATATCATTAAAATTAGCCCAATTAGCTTTGCACGTGGGCGGTTTGGCATTGCACATATGCCTACCTCTGCTAACTGGACAATAAGGAGTATTAGTGTAATGGCAGCCAGCTGGTACAATGACTGCAGTGTGTAATTTTTTCATCTTAAGATGTGCTAGCTAGCATAATACAGTAAACAACCCTACAGTTGTTCTGTCTCACTTTCTGTTACAGTAAACCAACCATTAGTG
>JAVQKI010404942.1:0-27553 GCA_036025975.1 Nematalosa erebi | reverse complement strand
TTACAAAAATACAGAGAAAGAATTTTAATTGTGTGCCATTTAGGGTACTAAGTTGTTGAGTGTGAGAGAAGTAGTGCTGAAGGATGCTATGGTAACCATAGTGATGCAAATGTTTGGTCAGTGTCCATGGCAAAATTCTGTAGCGCCTGAGTTAATTTAGGCTAATTAATTGTGGGGAAGAATAGACTACTATTTTCCAGAATTTCTAAGACTCAGGAGATTCCTTTCCTAGCAGAAGCATCAAATGACCACGCGATGGCAGTCTCGCCACGACACTAGGTGCCAAGACGAGAGTTTTGGTTTGTTGAGATGAAGTAATGTCATAGCTGTACTTAAAACAGCTAACGTCTCATTTAATACTTAAGGCATTAGAGCTGCACACAGGCTAAGAGCTCTTCAGTTTCGGGCCACTTAACCTCACAAGGGATGAACCTGTTCTTTGGACAGTTTTTCTTTTAAGTCTCGGAACCGTTTCTGGGAACGTATTCACACGTCATGAGTATGTAAAATGAAACAAAATTTTTGAAGACAAAAACTGCCTCACTCAAAGATGGTTTCGTGGCCTGAGGACCGTAATGAAAGAACTGTTACTTCTGATATTTGATAAACGTTTGGACCCCACAACTCACCAGCAGAGCGCGCGGTAGAAGGGGAATTGGAACATACATGTGACGTCATCACTGGGTTGTTGTTCTAGGTCCTCTTGAACCAACTGCATTTAGTTTACTGTCTCAGTAGGGGACAGTGGACGCGGTTGTCCTTTATCATAGAGAAATGGTCAGCATTTGAGTGGCACTGCTGTAACTGGATATTCCATCTTCTTTCCTGGAAAATGCTTCCACAGACAGGATCACAGAGAGGTAAGCAGGACCGTTTAGGAGAAGCAGGGGGTATTTTAGACTACTGCACATGAAAGCGCAAATTGGCACTGCGGTATTTATAAGATTATCAGTGCTGGAGAACTAATAGCCCACACGGGCTAAACAGGAATTTAAAATAGCCATGACTGTAAAAGTATACTGCACTGTATTAAATTACTGTTATTTCTTTGGATTTATTGTGTGATGGTTATCATTATGCTGTGCTACAGCGTTGAGATTTTGGTTAACTTCAGAAAGACAGGGGAACATATGTCAGGTTGACCAAACATGAACGGACGAATATTGCTGCATTTTTAACCCTTAACGAATAAAAAAAAATAGCAAAGCTTAGTTTGCAGTATATCTAACAATGTTATTGTTATTGTTTGTTCTGTTTTCCTCGTTGTTATGTTAAGCGAATTGTCTGCCTGGAATACAGCGCAAAAACAACCGGATTATATTTCAGATAATCTGCCCTATCGCAGGTTGCGCTGGAAGCGCATAGGCTATAACATATTTCATTCACAGCACTTGAGATCCATCCACTCGCTTTAGAAATCCATTTCGATTTAGCTTTCTTAAGAGGATTAGGCGGAGCAACGAGAACAACCACAGGCACCCAATTATATAAATCTTGTGCGAAGTCGCCAATCATAGACTAACCTTTAATTGAAGGCAAACAAAAATATCAGAGATTTTCAATCGTTTTATGTACTCATCACGTTGTAATTCGGTGAAATTCAACTTTTTGGATGTTCATTTGAAGTATCATTTAAATGATTAGCCTACCCTAAAGTTAATTTCTGTTGTTCAATTAATTTAATTTGTGTTGTGCAAATTATTGTGTATTCCTAAATGGCATTTTGTTAAACTGCTGTTTGCAGAGGCTGTTATCAGCCAACTCATCAGTGATTCTAACCAGTTGTTTTGTTTCTGTTTTGATAAGGTGCATGGTGACTCCAGAGCTGGTGCCCTCCTGTCTCCCCTGTGTACCTTTGAAGTAGGTGCAAATGCCAAACACTTAGAGCAACAAAGACAAGTCTGCTGTCTCACTAACGTGGGTGAGAAAACCAAGTTGCCATGGGAAACCAGTTGACAGAGATTGCCCCCAACACACCGTTCCTGCCTAACTTCCAGTCCCTGCACGTGGTGGTTATTGGACTGGACTCGGCTGGCAAGACCTCTCTTCTCTACCGTCTCAAACTAAAGGAGTTTGTAAAGACCATCCCCACCAAGGGATTCAACACGGAGAAAATCAAGGTGCCAGTGGGCAACAGCCGAGCGATCACCTTCCAGGTGTGGGATGTAGGCGGCCAGGAGAAGCTACGCCCGCTCTGGAAGTCTTACACGCGCCGCACGGACGGCATGGTGTTCGTGGTTGACTCCACCGAGGCCGAGCGCATGGAGGAGGCCAAGGTGGAGCTGCACAAGATCACGCGCACCTCTGAGAACCAGGGTGTACCCGTGTTGGTGTTGGCCAACAAGCAGGACCTGCCAGCCGCGCTGGCCACCACCGAGGTGGAGAAGGTGCTGGCCGTGCACGAACTGAGCTCCTCCACGCTGCACCATGTACAAGGCTGCAGCGCCGTGGACGCCCAGGGCCTCCAGACGGGCCTGGAGAAACTCTATGAGATGATCCTCAAGCGCAAGAAGATGGTCAAGCACAGTAAGAAAAAGAGATGAGCACTCTCCTTTTCACAAAAAAAAAGAAAAAAAAAGGAGGGATGTCACCTCATTGACCAACACACTCATCTTAACCCTGAGAACCTCCACTGAGAGGTGGGTTCATCCATTGAAGGAGGATACTGAGGGACAAATCCCCCTGAACAAAGGAACTATCCCAGATGGCTCAGGGGTCAGGAGAAAATGGATTTGACCTTTATGTGTCACACAGTATTGAACTGCTTCCTCTGTCATTACCTATTGTTTTTTGCTCTGCGGCTGAACCTTCTGTATCCGAGGAAAATGTGATACCTATGATAGGCTCTAGCATCAACGGGGTTAGTAAGCCCTTGAAGTTTGTTATGCCTTTCTTGTCTGTCCTCCAGCAAGACTGCTGTATGTAGACCCATAGCTTTGGCAACACGTAGGTTTCTTTTGTCAGCTGCTCCTCACAGAGATGCCTGTTTTCAGTTGTTCTTAGCCCAACTGCCTTGGCTGGTATTAACAAAAGAGGCCATATAAGTGTTTATGTTTGGTAGTTGTGGAAATAAACAAAATGCAAGTGAAATCCCTTCACGTCACTTAACGGCAGATTTTAATTGGAAACGAAGGACTGTTTTTACATGCTGTACATAGTTTTTGTAATAATAAGGAATGAATAAATTATCAAGGACTTTGACACAAGAAATGCATCAATAGCCAAATCTGTTCAATCTTTTTTTCTGTACCATCACAGTCTCTATAGAAAAGAACAACACCATTAGTTATCCAACCAAGGGGAAGTTAAAAAGGTTTGCTGGACTAAATCGCTAACTATGAAGCAATGTCCTGTGACATGTTCTCATCGACTCAACAGTCCTTTCAAACACAGCAAAGCCAAGCTATTTCTGCCATGGCATTAATGGAGGCCCCTTTGGCTATGAATCCTACCCTGGTTAGCATATATAACAGGTATAGGATTACTGGAGTACACAGACCTCCCTGGGGGTGATGAAACATAACTACGTTCAAATAGCCAGCCCTTTGAAGCTATTTTTAGAGGCACTCCTATGTGATCGGATGATACAGTCAGTCAATGCCTGGCCTGTACAGATACCCTGCAGTAAAACCTGCGATACAGAATGGCAGTTAGATGTGTGTGGCTATCTGACACATAACAGTTTATATAACATCACACAACAATTTCTTGTGGTGAGCACATCAAAGGTCTTCTCTGTCCTGTAGTATACATGATGATTTTAAACAGCTTGAAATGTGGCACATTTAGAATTGGACACATGCATTTTCATCATCTGCCTACATTTCCCGTAGGAATATTTGTGGTGGATGATAGGCTTCGTCAGGGAAATGACATTATGAATGCACTCTCCACTCCATAAATATTAATGGGGAAAATTAAGGCCACAGCCCTGGCCCCATGTGGGAAGGACTTTTAGGTGTACGAGAAGCTTTGACAGACGGTGCACGTGTGGTGTTGTGTTAGTCCTCACTCTTGTGTTTGGTTGCTTAGCAATAAGGTCATTATGATATGAGAGGATATTAAGCACTTAACCCCCCCCCCCCAACACGCACATTCCGATCATACAACTGCTGGCTCAGCGACTGGAGACCCCCTGCCCACACACGTACACATAGACAAACATACATCCTCACATGCACTCACAAACACACACAAACGCACTAATGCACACACATAAACACACTCACACACAAATACACACATGCACACTGAAATAGGCACAGACACATTCACGCAAGGGCACCAAATCCTTTTACATTATTTTTGACTTTCCCAGCAAACCAGCTGCCCTTGCTATGATTGGATTTATCTGTGATCTGGTTTCCAGTTCAACCTCACTGCTGTGCGCAGGGCACAAGAAACCCAATTGATTTATTTAGCAGAGCTTTCGGGGGAATTGACAAAGTCATGGAAACTGGGATCGGCGGAAGTATTAATAACACTTAAGCTTGCCTTTAACTCATGTGCCATGCCCAATTAAACTGCCAAAATTAAACAGAACAGACAAATGAGAGAAAAATATTTGATTTCAGAGTTTTATGCTCTTTCCTTCCTACCACCCTAAAGCACTCACTACTATCTATTACAGGTCCCCAGTGCCATGAGCTCTTGCATTTGAGGAAACCATCAACCGACTGTTTGACCACTATTGGTTAAAGCTCACAGCCCTCGTGTCACCTAACTCATCAATATGCAATTTGCATCTGCTTCAGACAGATAAGGCCCAGCCATCTCACATTAGGCCCTTAATGGTGTCACTGATCACTCGTGGCAATACACGATTACCAACAATGGTGGAAAAGTGACACCTATCCATGCAAACCCAGGCGGTCAATATGATATGGAATCAATAGGGGTTGACCTTTACATTGGAGGGGGAAACAATGACAAATGGGTTTTTCACGGACGGGCCTGTGGTAGAGTAGAGCTGTGTGCATTCAGCTCTGACCTGCCCTTTCAATGTTATCTGCCTTCTGCCTTGGGATAAGAGGGGAGAGGCACCCCGCAGAGCCGTCCAATTAAAAAAAAGTGAGACTGGCCTCTACAGCACAAAACAAACACAAGCAAACACACACACACACACAATCTACAACCACACACACACACACACACACACACACACACACACACACACACACACACACAACCACAACCACACACACACATATCCACAGTCTGCAGTGCCCTCAAGGTTCCCACTCCTTTTTTCTTCTTTTTCCTAACACAGTCAACTTGTGGTGCTGCAGTGAATCTGAACGTAACGCTTCAAAGGGGGACTGGAGTTGAGCTGACGGCGGCTGAGGCTTTGGTTTGCCTCGGGAGCCTCTCTCAGTTCCTCCTTAATGGGAGTAATTAGTTCCGCTGTCTAATTACGCTCACAAACCAGGATTGTTGTCGCAACATTTTTGGGACATTGCCCTGGTTGTTTGAGTGAACTCATCTGAATTAATAGGGTTTTAGACAGATGGGATGTCAGTTGCAGCCCCACTTCATTTATGAAGAGCCAGGCATCAGTTTATCAAGGGGATGGTTGGATTTTTCAGATTTCACTCAGTTAGTCAAAATAAATTAGCTGTATGTAGCATTATTACAAAAAGCATAGATGAGGCTGTTAGTCGTTGCTGTTATGAAACGTCTGAATTGTCTGTCTTTGGGCATTTCCTCTATGTTTGGATAAGCACTGAGGAGGAAATTTACTACACAAGGCCTGTCTGTCCCACAAAGCACATATTCAAAGGCTTTGCTTTTCCAAACAACAGATATAGCATTATGTAATAAATTCCCCGGCCAATTGCAAAATGTTCTCTGTGCACATTCCTTAAATTGCTCCGGCCCCAGGAGGCAGAGTTAGTTCACCTCATATCATTTTATGTCCGGGTGAGATGTGCAGGCCAGCCGTGCAAAATGCACAGATACCAACAACACCAAAATATCTTGTTTACACTTGCAGGGAATACTAGACATATATCAGTGCCTCCAGATTGGCACAGCCTTGGACAAAAACCTTGTGTGTAGTGTATATGCATGTGTGTGTGTGTGTGTATGTGTGTAGTGTAGGTTATGTGTGTGTCTGTTTGTTTTAAATGCTTCATAAAGTGAAAGCCTGCATTCATTAAAAGACGTTGGCTAAACAAGCACCAGACGCTCTCGCCGTGGAATTTTTGGCTACAGATAAAGTTGACTAATTGCACTCGCATGGGGTCTCGCTGGAGGGGCGGACATGGCTGGAATGCGTCTACAGCCCGCGCTCCACCACAACCCCGCTGGATGCAGACGGGACGTTCTTTTCACTGCAAAACTGTGATAAAAAACAGCATGACCAGAGGTGATGAGCGTTCACAAGAACAACACTGATAACATCTCTCACAGAGAGGAACATTTCATCCACGTCCAACGCTTATCCAATGCAATCCAAGCCAATGACCCCCAGTTAAAGCAGTAACAAATGCCAGGAACTACTAAAATGCCTGCTCATTAGAGCAGGTCGGAAAGATGTCGTTTGTGCAGTCTTGGTACAGCTGAAGTGCATGTAATTAATTTGCATTTATTTATTATTAAGACTTATTTGACATTTATTTTAGTTCACTTTCATTGACAAGTTGTAGTGCTGTGTCTCACATACGCTTGTACTGCTACTCATAATGTGACCTCCTTTTATGATGTTTTGCAGATAAATCTACCCTTTGAGCTACTGTATAAAATTGCAAATGAGAGTAAACCAGGCATGCCAAACTTAATTAGTTTTTATGAACAAAACAAAGTCAGAGACACCTCCCCAGCTCTGCCCGCAACTGTGATTCGTCTCTTGCTGCAGGAGGAGCACGCAGGAGCAGGTTCCTTGGCAAGAACAGAAAACGCGCGAGAGAGAGAGACAGAGAAAGAGAGAGAGAGAGAGAGAGAGAGAGAGAGAGAGAGAGAGAGAGAGAGAGAGAGATCTTATGGGGATTCAGTGAGATTAAGGCAGGGAATCACATGCTGACAGGTGCATCCATGAAGTCATGCCACACACATTGTGATATGGCTTTGCTTCAGGCCTCAGTGGTAGCAGCAGCAGCAGCAGTTGCAAGATTGTCTCCACATCTGTTGATTTCACTGTCATTTTATCTCAATAGGGCAAGGGTTTTCCTTCCTGTTATTTGCTATCAGACCTGCTGCTGGATGACACAGCTTACTCAGCAAAGGTTCAGAGTTAAAGTCCATCTCTCCCTTAACAACATTTTCTGCAAAACACACCAACACTTACCAAAAAAAGCTCACACAAGCTCACTTACATCTCTGCAATCACATCTCTGTAATTTAACTACATTGCAAACAGTGATTTCAGGGCCGTCACTTTCAAATCTAAAATGTTTAAAGGCATACCATGTGATTCTTTTTATCTCCGGAGCTCCCCCTACAGTCACCGATTTTTTGACAAATGTCAACATTGTACAGTACATTCTCGCCATTCCATGTGAATTTACTTGCAAACAGAAGAATAGGAACCAGCGATGATCATTGTTGTGCGTTACGTTGACTGACATGGCGGTAATAAATGCGATTTCGATTTCAGTCACTTTCAGTTTTGTTTCCTCGACCCGGTGTTTCAGATCCTGCAAGTAACCGCGGATCCGACGTTAGAGGTGACCGAAAGAGCCTTCGTTCACCCTGTTATGAGCTATGTAATCATCGAAGTGACTACAAAGCTGACAAATTCACCTAAAAGAGTTGCATAGTGTGCCTTTAAGCACATGAACTAAAAAAACATTGCACTGAGTGCGTTTTCTCAGCTGCACACAGGTCAAAGTGAACTGAATGGCCACAGGAGCTTTGAACAGTGCCAAGCGGCAGTGATGTAAGCTCTGCCTTATGTTTAAAACCGGCTTTAACTGATGTTGAGTCAGAGTTATGACGATGGGCTCGAGATTAGAGAACTCAACCCCCATTAAAGTTTGGATTGCACCCCAGGTCTGCTCCCCTTTGGCGATTTCACACATCACAAAGGCAGCGTAGGTGCAAAGGCAGGAGACCCCCTGGCTTAGAATAGCCAGTGTCTCAAATGGCCCAGGCCTTCTTATTTATCGTCACGGCAACTGTTACCAGGGGTGATCTCCCAGGGCTGAGCAAGAGGCTTTAATTGCCTTTTGTGATTGGCTCAGCTTTTTTATCAGGGGGGTGACACAAGGGACAGAGACGGGGGGATGTGAAGCACGGCCACTATAATAGTGTGTCTCAGTACTAAAGACAGTTTCATAGCTCATAGCCGTTAGCTGTCTCTTTCCCTGCATTTGGAGCTTTTGCTCTCCTCATGCTTGCCAAGGGCACACACTGTTATGCACTGCTGATGTATAAAGCAAAGTGCGTTGGGGTTTGTCGTCAGCCAGCAGGAGGAAAGCACTGCCGTGGGCCGCGAGGTCAGCCCAGTGGTGGAGGCCGTTATGATTCAGTTCGGCTTTTCTGCCGCTGCCTACGGATGGACGATTCCCTTTCTGCGTGTGGGGGCGGTGAGGGACTTTTTAACTGCGACTGCGCTGCAACTACAGGCAGCACTAGGAGGCAGGGGATTTGTTGGACTAGCAATATTTTCCCCGTCGCCCATAAAACTGCCATTGGCGGCTGATATAGGGAGTGGGGGACCCGGGGCGGCGTCTCGAGGAGGGGCTGGGGCTGGGCTGGGCGGTACCAGGAGCAGAGAGAAGAGGAGAGGAGTCCCAGAGTTGAAAGGGGCTTGGCTCATAAATCCAGTGAGCTCATTGAAAAGGGGACGCCCAGCGACACTAACAGAGGCCTTAGTCCTACTGTTCTGCTTTTCTTCTTTCTTTCAGTGGCCCAGTCTCCCTCTCTTGGCATGTCTTCTTTCTTTCTTTCTTTCTTTCTTTTCTCTCATTCTTTCTTTCTTTCTTGACATTACTCTGAGTTCAGATCCACTGGGGTTGTAAATAGAGTCCTCTAGTCCACTGGGGCAGTTGGCAGACACTAACCAACGTTTTGTAAAAGCGTGAGCACTTGTCTTCCCTGGCATGGACATCAAAAGGCTATGATGCGTCTCCTGGCTTGTTGTTTTCCCCTCCAACTTCATTTAATCACTTAATTACAAGCCTCGGATTAATAATGGCGCTGTTTGTCCTCAGCCGCCGAGGTGCAACCGAGCCGGGGCCGGAGTCCAGTGATTCGTATTGGCGCTCGCTCGGCGGGGCTGTCTGCCCACAGGCACAGCGAGGTGATTGATCAGGGAGGTGGCCCTGATGAGCTACGCGTGACTACGCCAAATGTAAATACGGCAGCCTTAATGCCACGAGTCGGCAATAACTCAGCTCTGGGGGTGGTGCTGAGCAACGCGCATCCACTAATTAAAGTTTCAATGTGCGGATGCAACACACACACACACACATGCACACACATTCACTCACACAAAGACACACACACACACACACACACAGACAGACACGCAGACACAAATACAGACACACACCTTCACAACACACAACTCATTAAGAAGTGTATTGTACTTTTGCCTCCTGACACAAAAACTCCATGTTCCGTGCCAGCATCAGATTACCATCTTGGTGGCAGAATGTATTTATAGATCGAATCTCGACAAAGATAGATGGCTCACATGAGCTCAGGAGTTCCCATGACAATTTGATCATTTTTCATGATAATCGACAAGCACGGAGTCAGGCTTCTTTTCTACGGTTTCTTCCCTGTTCTTTTTTCACAGGCTGACTCTGAGGACACCATGAGTTCAATAGGAACTGGGATTATTTAGATGATAATTAGTGTCAGAGGGAATAGAAAGAGGGGTAGAGAGAGAGAGAGAAATATATTTCTATGCATAATTTTCCATTGTTATAAACCAGATCCCCAATTCAATGACCCTGTGGTTCCTCTCATCACAGTCAAGCACCATCAAGAGATTTCCTCTACTGGTTTACAGTTTGGGGGATTGTCTTTTTCTTTTGCAGTTCTGCTGCAGCCTTCCTCCTTAGACTGCTGCTGCTACTGACTCTGATCTCGTGCTTGGATTACCCAGCAGCCCCATCTGGCCTGGCAGTCGCTCACACGCGGCCGCCACGGAGCCGGATTAATGTGGCGTGGTGGAGAGGGAGACACACACGACAGTCCCCGCGTTCAGTGTCTAAAGCGGAAGTGACCCGGAATTGGTCGCTATATTTGTTTGTTTTGCCGCTGTTGTCAAGCAGAGATAGGAAAGAAAATACATTTCCCGTACTCAGCATGATTTCAAAAACAGAATAGGCTAGCAGCATCGCTGTTTTCTTTAAACAACACCAAAGAAAAACACACAATAGCCTGAGGATACACAGCAGCTACAATAGAAATAGCTCAATAAAATCAATTAGTGTTTTGATGCCTGTCTTCAGTGAATGGTTGTTAGCGACCTTAAATGCAAGTGCATGTGGTTGACTTCAGGCAATGCTCCTGCCCAATGAATGTTTTTTTTTTTTTTTTTACTTTTTAAAAAGTCCACATGATTGTTAAATCGTTTTTTTTCCCTGAAGCCTGCGAGGCAGAAGCAGTGAGGCTGGTTTCATTAAGTTAATGAGGAGGGTTCATTTCTGGCTGGAGCCCATAAAAAGAGGAATCCTCTCACTCAGCAATTCTTCAGACCTCCTTAATCAGGTAACCTCATTACAGCTTAGAGCAGCTTTAGCATAGGGCTTAAGTCATCTCTTATGATACCAACCCAGGGAATCATGGGGAGGTGGATGCAGGGTGAGAAATCTGCCTCATTCAACATCCATGACACTGAACAATTTATACCATTTCACATCATAAGTTGCGTGTGGAGTCACTGAAGCCTACAAAGTCAGGCTTTTATGCCAATTAATAATGTATTACAGCCAAACCTATTGATTGAAGTATTGCTTTGAGTGATTGGAGTTGCTGTGCAAGGGAGTATTTGGATTATGCCATGCGGATTACAAATGATCCCGCTGATTACATCCAATCAAAACTAGGCAGCTGTGCTTACTCAATACCAACACATGCACTTTCCTAACTATTACACCAAAAAATATCCTATTGCATATTTGTCATAATCGTATCTTGAAAAGACATATTGTAATACAATGTTACTGGCACCTGCTGCAAATGTGAAACACACATTTCCATATATTGACCAATTATATTGAGTGCCTATATTTCTCCATCTGGCCCAGCAGTCAGGTCAGATCCGTGGTTCCACCACCCACTGTGTGTTGTTAGTACTTTCAATCCGAGAACCTATCAAATGGTTCCATCCACTGTAGTTGAGTTGATCTCTTGCTCTCTATCCTGCCTTACTGTATGTGTGTGGGTGTATATGTTTGTGTGTGCATGCTTGAGGGATGGTGCTGAACAGGCTGGTGAATACTCTCTCTCTCTCTCTCTCTCTCTCTCTCTCTCTCAGGAGCCCATCATTTCAGTCTGCGCAGTAAAGAGTGTGGCCTCACTGTTGTACAGTATGTCAGGTCCGCCTTCATTGTCCAACCAGCCGTGCTGGCGGGTAAGTGGGCCCGTGCAGGGAGGGGTGGGGGGAGGGGGGTTCCAAGGCACGTGTGAATGGAAGCCCACGTGAGCACGCCCGCTCATGTGGCAAAGCCAAGTGGCCTGATGGCAACAGCAAGGAAAAAATGTCTCACCATCGCCCTCCTTGCATCTTTCTATCAGTCTTTCTCTTCCTCTTCTTCCTCTCTCACTCTCACACTCACTCAGTCAGTCTGCCCCGTTCTCCATATAGCTCTCTATCTGTCTCTCTTTATTTGTTTATTTTTTTTCTCTCTTACACACATCCTTTTTTCCTTCCACTCCAGTGCTTGACCACTAAGGGAGCTCATTATGCTGAGGTCTGCTGCGGTGTCATGAAACTCTTCATCAACACCACCACAAATGAGCGGCCAAAGTAGATGCGGTAGCCCAGAGCACTTTGTGCAGCCCGTTAGGGGAACTCAGCTTTGTCCCCGGAGCAAAAACCCTTTGTGGAAACAATTTTACATCTGCAAAGAAACTTAATAGAATCTGAATCGTGATTTTTTTTTTTTTCAGAGCAAGATTCTGAGTGGCATCGCTGCAGCTCCAAATTATAGGAAGTTGGTTGGTTGATATCAGTTTGTGAATTAGTGGTACTAAGACTGCAAGGGGAACCAAAGCTTAAGGATCCTTTACCAAAATGTGCAGCCCAGTGCAAGATGACATGTTTTCATAAACTCTCTTCCAATTTTATATGTAAAATTAAATTAAGTACACACAGTACAAACTTAAACAGAAGTACTGCTTTATTTGAACTGGCAGGGGAGGGGTTTAGCATTGACTTATCACAACTGATCTATCCCAAAAACACTAAGACTGAATTAAGCAGCCATCATGAATTGTTTCCTGCTACTGGGTGCGGAAAAAAGCCTCTTTTAATGAACTGCCTCTCCTAATTGAGTGGAACAGTTTCAGCTCACGCGATTCCTCTCCTTCTTCCTCTCGTCTCTCTCTTCCCTTCCTCCCTCCCTCCCTCTCTCTCTCTGCTCTCTTTTCTTCCCTGGCCTCATTAACAGCACTCTCCTGCACAGAGAGCCTGCCGGCCGTGACGCTTCGGTCTTCTGCCAAGCAGCTGGTGAACTCTCCAGGTGACCGTTCAGGTAGCTCCCTCTCACCCTATCCTGTGTGTATGTGTGTCAGTGTGTGTTTATGCCTGTGTGTGTGTGTGTGTGTGTGTGTGTGTGTATGTGTGTGTGTGCTCTGACTGAGTCAGCCTTAAGCTGCCGTGACTGTGCTGGGTGGGCCGGGAGGTCGATCACGTGACAAACCGAGGGGAGACCAAGCGTAGAAGATCTGGTATGTTCTCCCGCGCCTCCGAAAGAGGACACCGGCCCACAGTGCTGCCTTTGTTTCGGGCCCGGTGAAATCCCGATCTTTTCATCCAGGCTTTTGGGCCTTTTGTTCTGAAAGCCCTCTACATGGATTGTCCACGCTGAAGTGTGTATTTATGTGTGTGTGTGTGTGTGTGTGTGTGTGTGTATGTGTGTGTGTGTTTGCCCGCCTGTGTTAGCTGATTCAGGCCAAGATCAGTCATCTGCTGTGTTGTGGATGGGTGAGTTGACCTCATGCTTTTGCACAGAACAGTGGGGACCAAGATAGAGGTCTTTTATGATGCTGTCCTGAGATCAGGGGCCAGGCGAGAAACAGTGGAATCACACAAGTATATTCTTGCAAATGGGTCCCGTGTCTTCTCTACGTTCCCTGTCCACCTCTATTCTTCAATGTCTCAATGCATGCTCTGAAAGACAGAGCAGAGACTCTCCAGCCAGGCCCCTTGAAAAGTCTGTACTTCTGAGCTCAGAAAAAAATACAGTGTTCATCCAGGACCGACTGCTTGGAAATCAACAGCGGTGCCTTATTTCTACACCCATAATCTACTCTCACCCATATCAGTGTGTGAAATATGGGCAAATAAACATAAGTATTTGCTATGTGAGTATTTTTACCAACGGAAACCATGACCATGTTTCTTTTGGCATGATTTGTTGGCACAGCACTTGGCACAGCACTTTAGGAATAATGCCAGAGGCCATGAATTGTATTCTGTGCTGAGGTTAGTGCTCACTGTAAACACAAAAATAGAACTGAGAAATTATGGATATTCAGAGCAAAAGTGAGAGCTCTATGATATTGTCAAGCTCCTTGTAGGAGTGCTATCTTTCTTCTATCTATTTATCTGACAACATAATGTGAGCTGGTGGCCATGGTTATACTGAGCTACAGGCTACTCCATGAGTATCTTTTTGTCTGACAAAATAATGGATGTCCCAGATCAGGTGGATGGGCTGCCAGATTTCCCCTAGATGGTGTGGTGGTGGGTTTGTGTTGTCCCAGTCAGCCAGACCGCAGTCTGAGGCCCCTGAGTTTCCATTCTCTCATGTCTTGGCCCTCCTCTTGCGTCGAGCACCCTGACAGGAACCAGACAGGCTTCTTCAGCAGCGGTAGCCGGCTGCCTGACGGCTCCTCATTGCCTTCTTTGGGGGTGTGCGGCGCGCTCGCTCGGTTCGACCCACTCCGTCGCCTGCCCTCGACCAACGCTCGCACGAGCCGCAATTACGCAATACCATGATTCACTTAATGGGATTTTATTTGCATGGACACTGGCACTGTTTGTCTCAAAGGTGGGTAAAGCACTCATTTCAAGTGGTGTGCTCGATGAGTGACTCAGCTCTTCTATATGCCACGATGTGTGTCACAGAAACAGCTACGTTGCGAGTCACGGCTTATCTAAAGCTCTCTCTTTTCTTTATGTAATAGTCCATGTAAAACACTGGCAAACAGACTGTATAGATTGTTTCAGTGCTAAAACAAAACCAATGTCTGAAAGTTCTATTTTCCTCCCAAACTTCTGCTAAGTTTATGTGTCATCAAACAGCCTTATGGAATGTTGTGGAAACAGCTTTGACGCTAATGATCAAACTCTCTTGCAACAGTCTATATGCACCTGTCCAACCTGTGTCTGCATTAATGATCAAGAGGGCCCTTATTGCTGAATGGAGATGCCTAGTGTTTGACCTCTCTATAGGCTCACTGGTATTGCACACGTATGCGGTACTTTAACTCCTCTTTAATCCCATTTCAGAGCACTAAGCCCAAAGCCAACGGTCAGGCCATGCTGATGTCATAACACTGGGGTTAGAGGTCAGGCCGGCAGCCGTGAATCAGGTGATGGGTGCCGGTGACCTGACGCAGATACGGTAGATGCTCCCTGGCCAATGGGCTGCAACGCTGGAAGTTGGTGTTATTGGATGTGCTCGCCGAATACACTACTGTCGCAATGTTGAAGGAATGTGTAAACACTGAAATATTCAGGCTGTGCATGTTTGGGATGCTCATCCTCTTACCCTTACATACTCTGACCCCACTGGCATTCAAATGTTATGACAGCACAGAGAAAATAAGAACCAGTTTAGGGGCTCTGAAATAGCAGAGGCTGACTAACAGTCAAACAACTTCAATAAGGTGCTTTTGAAAAACATGGTAGCTGTAAGTATCACAGTGGCTGTGATTTTGCCTGAGTAGCAAGCATGTTATTTCAGTATAATGTGAATTCAGATACCACATGGCAGGTAATTGTGAGGGGGATGCTGTCAGTCCTGGGAAAATGTGTGAAATTGGCTGAAGCGCCGCTGCACTGTCTTTGACTGTGTGTAGGTGTGCGAGTCTGTTGTACCTCTTGTTAACAGCCTTCACACCCTCACTCTTTCTCTCTCCCTCTGTCTCTCTCCCAGACTCATAAGTCTCCCTTTAAAACCTGGTGGAAAGTCTGCTGGTGGAAGAAATAACAACAGCAAAAAAAAAAAAACTCTCCCACAGTGAAGGATGAGAGAAAATGGCAGCCATGTGTCCATGTCTTAGACTATTATGTAGTGACAGGGGGAAAAGTTTCACCAAGTTAATCATTAGTTTCAGATGGGAACGGAGCCACCAGCTGCTCCCTCTCAATGCGCCCCCCCTCTGACCTTACGGAGTTTAGCTGCAATGCATCCATATTAATGAACACTCTCTCACCGTGCTACCGAGGCAGCATGCCGCCATTGCGATGTGCTGAATGTTGAATAAAATAATAGGCTGGGGGGTGTGTGTGTGTGTGGGGTGGGGGGGTATGGAGGGTGGGAGGCTACATGCCAGGTCGGATTCGATGCTGTCTATTAGCATGTTAAAGTACTGGCTGGCTGTTGTTGAGCGACGAATAACATGATAGGGTGTCAGGCTAGCTGTCTGTGCCACCAGTGGAGCAGGTATGGAGTCTTGAAAGGTGGGAAAATGAGAGAGAGAGAGAGAGGGGGGGGGCAGACTAGTGTGTGGTGGAGGCAGCTTAATCATCCACCTCCTTCCACCCGCTGGCCACCGTTGCTGACTACAGTATCTTTTACAGTACAGAATGTAGGTCATCGCTGCTGTATGCAGTCAAGGCTATGCTATCAGACGATGAATGTGTGTGTGTGTGTGTGTGTGTGTGTGTGTGTATGTCTGTGTGTGTGTGTGTGTGTGTGTGTGTATGTCTGTGTGTTTGTGTATGCATGTGTGTATGTATTTGTTTATGTGCATGTGCATATGAGTGTGTGTACATGTGTGTATCTGTGTGTCTGTGCGTGTGTCTATGTGTGTGTTTGTGTGAGTGTGTGTGTGTGTGTGTGTGTGTCTGTGTGTGTGTGTGTGTGTGTGCATGTATGGGTGTGTATGCTGTGTAGTATCATGGGGATAAAAGGGAAAAGATTGCTGAGAGCGAAGGAGAACATGCTTTGAAATACAGATTGGGTCGTTTTTTGAATTTTTTTACGCTGCATTTTGAAAAGAGCAACATCGTGACATCTGTGACAATGGGGGTGCAAGATAGAAGAACTGAATGGAGAGAGAGGGAAAGTAGAAGGGACCGGAGCGCACAGATGGGATTGTGGGCGAGCAGTAAAGTCACCCTGACATGCGCTGGTGCAGACAGACAGCCAGCGGTCTTGCCACAGAGAAGGGAGAGAGAGAGAGAGAGAGAGAGAGAGAGAGAGAGAGAGAGAGAGAGAAAGAGAGAGAGAGGAGAGAGACGGGAGAGTGTATGTGTGTGTGTGTGTGTGTGTGTGTGTGTGTGTGTGTGTGTGCTGAAGGACGTCTGAGGCTGTGAGTTATCACTGATGTAAATAACAGACCCAGGGAAGAGGGAAGCAGCAGACGGGATAGAGAGAGAGAGAGAGAGAGGGAGAGAGAGAGGAAGTGAGAGGGGAAAGGGGAAAGGAAAGACGGGGAGGGGGTGATGGGGGAGTAATGAAAAGAGAGATGAAGAGGAACTGTGTGTGTGTGTAAGGGCAAAAGACAATATGTAAAAGTGATTTTGTGTGATCATGTGTGTACACAAATGCATGCATGAGTATGTGTGTGTTTGAGAGGAAGCATAAGAGAGGCCCGACAGCTGAGCTCCCCAGGCACACATACACACACGTAGACTGCTGCATTGCAGAGAGGGTAAGCAAGATGAGAGAGGGAAGCACACACACACACACACACACACACACACACATACACACTCCTTCTGCACACACCTCCTGCCTCAAAGTCAGTGCACCTTCCTCGTGCAGCGACTCAGATCCCAGATCAGCACAGATAATCCAGCAGCTGAATAATTCACATGCCAAGTGCCTTCAGGACTTAATTATGAATGTTTTCGCTCATTATAATAAAATCTGATGAAGTTGAAGCATGTGAATAATTTACAGTCACGTTTGCACTGCATGGACACAACAGGGTGATGACACACTAAAAAACTTTTACGCTTGCAGCTGCCCCGCCTCCTCACACACACACACACTCCTCTCACAAAAATAGCCTTCTATTATAGAGATAATGTTGCCCTTATAGAGTAACATTTTTACTTTAATGTTGTCCCAACATAAAAAAGAATTACACACAATCCCCAGAGAAAATGCCTATATTAACTCCTATATTAACTGCTAACTAGCAATATGTAGTGTTGAAAACAGCTCATATCTGTCCTGTGTTTGTTTGGACACAGTTTGCACAATCCTCAATGCCTCCAAGCAAAGAGGTATCAGTGCAGCTCTCTCTGCTTTCCCAGCTGACCCCATAGGGAAACACAGCAGGCTCACGATACCATTCGATCCCAGGCAGTGATTGGCCCCTGACCCTCTTGGTTGGCTGCCATTTTAGAACAAGCTCCTTTCAGGTAGGGGCGGACCCCGGGTGAGCCGTATCTGTGGTCCTCACAGGGAGACCTCTTGCCATCTTGGCACCGCTTCGACCTCATTTGATCCCTGTGAGCACGGTTAAGCTATCATGTGCCCTCGGTGCCCGGTAAAGAGATACCCTCCCCTACTTCCCTCAGGCTCTCAAGGCTGGCTAGGCTATGTGTGACTTGGACAGATAAATAACTTCAAGTCTGGCCCATTGTTTTGATACTCTCCAACCTCTGCTCCTCTAGTCCTCTAGGTACACCACTGACTGTAAATCTAGCCTTTGGCAGCCAAAGATCCTCCTCCACTAGAAATCCATCCCATCGGATCAATATATAGATTCACAAGGGAAACAGGGCAGGTGAACAAATCACCTGAGCTGGGAAGACAAGAAGGCACATGGCGTGTCATTGAGGACCAAACTGCGGCAAACTGAATTTGCCTTTCAAAAAAACAAGCCAAAAAAAAAAAAAAAAAAAACCCACCACAAAAAGCAGCTCTTCGGTCTTTTAAAAATTGATACTCTTGACTGCAGTCAGAGTAGTCAGTGTTGGGCTGTGAGTCACTCTGAGTCAAGATGTGCTCTGAATAACAGTGTGTCTCTGAATCTTAAATCCCACAGAGTCAAGGGCAAAAAACTATACTTCTTAAGGACACACAAGCCAGCGAACTTTGGTGCTGCCGGCTGTTATCAATCAGAATGAAAGTCATCATTCGTAAATCTCCAACAGTCATGCATTACACTACAACTGCTACTACTGAATAACTCATCTATCATATTTAGAGAAAAGGGATTTGAACATGTTAATGTTGTTGCAAAGTTAAGCTGAGACGTTTGTGTCTTTTTAAATTTTGCAAACTCAATTTTGTTCGATGACTACAGTAGGCTTGTATCGGAGTCTCTGTCCATCTGACATCCACGTGCAAGAGCATGCTTTCTCACATGTTCATGGACAAAGGCGTGTTCACGCATGCACAAACACACACACGCACACATTCACATCCTCACGCGCACCCTCACACAAACCCACAATCGCACAGTCACTCACACGTTCACACACCCACAAGAACACATTCCACTCAAAGCCTCGATCACAAACTTGCCCACTCAAGTAAGTAGTCACTCACACACAAAAAAACAAACATGCAGTTACACACATACACACACACCCAGTCATGAATAGTCTGCGTGTGTGTGTGTGTTTGTGTGTATAAATATAGACACACACACACACACACACACATAGACACAATCACCAACATGTATAGTCTGTATATATGTGCGTGTGTCTTTATTCACACACACACACATACACTGACAAACTCGTACTACAAATTGGCATCCTGTCAGGGCAGCCATGCCACTCCGCAGTCCGGGCTCGTGTTACCACGTAACTCTCCATGTGCGACCCGGGAAGGGGGGGGGGCCGGGCAGGCATGCCAGCGAGGGCACCGCACCAGCGCACTGCCTCCAGCCGACAGCTCCCTTCTGGCCCACATCAAGGGCAGGCCCAGCCGCCGAGTCACTCAGCTCCACTCAGCTCGCCTCGCTCCGCGCAGGGCAAACACGACGTGGCATGCAAGCCTCGCGGAAAGTAGGTTTCCCAACTAATCTGCCCAGTAACAGTTCCGTGAGGCGGGCAGAGCAAAGCAGAGAGAGAGAAGAGAAGAGACGAGACGAGAGGAGAGGAGAAGAGAGGAGAGAAGGGAGGAGGAGGAAGAGGAGGAGGAGGAGGAGGAGGAAAAGGAGGAGGCCAGTAGAGAAACCCGTCCACTGGAAGCTAAAGATAGCGCTGCGCTCCCAGGCACATGGGGCTGGCCTCTCTCAAGGTTATGACACATGCACACACACACACACACACACACACACACACACACACACACACACACACACACACACAGAGAGACACAGAGACACAGAGGCCTGGCAAAGCCTGGGCCTATTGACCTATCCGAATGGGAGCGAGACCAAGAGCCTTCACAATGGCCAGAACCATGAGCTATTAGTGCGATGAACCAGGGCCCGGGGGAATTCTGTCTTCCACTGTGCAATCCTGAAAGGACTGCACAAAACAGTACATATACATTTACACAACACACACACACACACACACACACACATACATAGAGAGAGAAGGAGATAAAATACACCACCATATATCTGAATTATTCACTGTATAAGGATTTCCCTTTAATTCGGTAAACCAAGCTCTGTGGCCAGCAAGAGGGATCGCTCTGAAGGCAGATCATTTGCCCTCGTGTGAGCTGGTGCCAATCAATATTTCAAAAGAGCCAAGACTTTCATGTAAGTGTAATGGCCTCTGCAGGGCCTCGCTTTGAAAACGGCAGAGTTGGACATGGCACAGAAATCACCCCAGATGAAGCAAGCAGTTACAGACCATCTGGCTCTGTTTTTTGAGTATTATATATAACACTCCTGAGAAGGGGGGGAAAAAAAGTTGTTTTACTGAAAAAAGTGCCTGACCAGGCACAATAAAGGGATCTCATAGGGAGAGAGTAATCAAACCAGACAGAATGGTATTATCAGGCTTTTGGATTATTCATAGAAATGTTGGCAGAAAGCACAACAACCAAAACCAGTTGAGAAAAGGGTATACCTTTGACTTGAATATATTATTTGAAAGAATACAAAACAAGACCAAAAAATAAGTTTAGTCTGGTGCTCATCCATTTGAAATACAATGGTTAGTTCTTGCTTAGTTCTTCATGCACCAACAAAAACAAGTCTTGATGCACGGCTTAATGCATTCTGATATCTCACTGACAGATGTCATAAAAGTAGGGAGGATGTCTAAGACATGTTTATCCTGGCAGTAATCACACAAGACAGCACTGACCTGCCCTGGCCACTGGCTCTAAATGTGTGCCATGCATGTGTCTGTTTATAGAATACTGCTTGGCACAGCAGTCTTGCCAGCGTGCAGCATTAGCGGGGGCAAGCACTTTTAAAACCCATGTTGTAAATGTGTGTGTGTGTGTGTGTGTGTGTGTGTGTGTGTGTTTGTGTTTTTCTGTCTGTGTGTGTGTGGAATTTAGGAAAATAGCACACCGATCCAGCTCCATTATTAGGTCGCATTACAGCACCAATCCGCTGCCGCCACCAACAACGCCAACGTTGCCTGACTATTTGGACTCGGAGCCTAAACATAGAGCTGAACTACAGACGACCCTCTTCGAAGGAGAGCTAATAAAGCGCTAATCAGTTCAAGGCGCAAGGCTCGGGGCCCTTGACGCTGGACGCTGTTGTGTCTGGGTGTTGCTTGCTGGGTAATCTGTGCTCTGTATCACACCAAACTGAGCCAGACAGAAGTCTCAGGCAGTAGTCTGCAGCATTTCCTCCTGATCCTGTAAATTACACCTCTCCACACACACACACACACACACACACACACACACACACACACTCACACGTGCACACACACACAAGCGCACACACACACACACACACATACACACACACACACACAGACAGACACACACAAAAAAAACATCCCTCAGTGTCTCTCACCTGGTGAGATTTAATGTAGTTTGACACAGATGCAGATTAAATGTAGGTTGTACTGCATCTTATCTCTTTATCAGAAGCACAGAGCTAGAGAGAACGAGAGAGATCGAGAGAGAGAGAGAGAGAGAGAGAGGGAAAGAGAAGTTTCCCCACATGGTTTCCTGTGTCTGCAGATGACTTTGCACTATTCCAGACTTTGTGCGCGCAGGAACTTGTGTGCCGGCAAAAGTCTGAGTGCTGCTGCAAGTACTGTTGTAGCCGCACATCACATGGCGCACACAGCATGGATGAAACGTGTAATTATAGTTTTCCGAAGTCCCCTGCCGCAACGCGATAATTGTGTACAGCTGGACTGACAATCACGGTTGAATGGGAAGCTTTAAATCAAAGCCCAGTAATAACGGCTTTTGCATCAGTGGCTGGGCTGACCGGTGCTTTTCTCTCTGATTTTTTGACAAAAATCAGAGAGAGGGAGAGAGGGATAGAGAGAGAGGGAAACAGAAAGAAAGAGAGATAGAGAGAGAGGGATAGAGAGTGAAAGAGAGAGTTTGGACTGTGCCCTCCATCTGATAGGCCCCTGGTAAAAAAGAGAGGGGGGACAACACACACATTGACACACACACACACACACACACACACACACATTGACACACACACACACACACACAAAACCCATCGGCATTCACATTACATAAGAGCGTCCACATACACAAGAGCGTCAGCTGTCAAATTCAAGAGAGCCAGCTCCACATTGAACACACAATGTGGAAAAACAGGACAGCTATTAAAGGCCCCCATTCTGCTCCACTGCGGTGAGTCTGAATGGGAAAGCCTCTCCTGCTGCTCCTCTCATTTCGATACACAGCCAGGGAAAAAAAATAATATCACAAGCTCTGGAGCATCACGCTACCTCAGAGTGTGAAGACTTTTTTTTTTTTAAAAGATGAAAGATATTTCCTTATCGAAGTTAACAGAGAGTGAAATAGAAACAGGGACAACTGCAGTGCAAAAAGATTGCAGTCGACTGTGTGATTCGAGTTGGAAGTTTCTGAAGTATCTCTGCTCCCCGTTGCAGCCTCTCTTCAGGGTTAAGGTTTAATCACACTAAATCATTAAAGCCCCACTCCAATCACAGGCCAGGGGGAAGAAAAAAAGGTTGTTTGATTATCAGATTTCTCCCCCCAAATAAAGCCACTCTCATGTCAGGGTGATGGTGTGGTCGCAACAGGCATTGAGGGGGGAACGGGACGGTTGGGGGTGTTAATTGGATTTCTTCGGGGCTAATGGTGAGTGTCAGGGTCTTGTCCAACCACCGACATGTCATTGCCCCTCTCTGTTCTCTTATCTCTCTGAGTGCTGATAATTTAGGTGGGTATTTGTTTGTCTGGAACACAATTGGGTCTCGTCTGCCTGGCAGCCTAACATACGACGAGGCTCTACGACTACGAGTTAGAAGCACTAACCCTGGCAAGAGGAAATAACTCAGCCAAAGAGTTTTATACAGCCAAGCATAGCGCTGAATAATGCAGGAATTCTCTTACTGGTTATATAATGTTAATAATTCAACTCCACTATATAGCGCAATACTGGAGTGAACACAAAAGTCGACTTTGGCCCTTTTTGCGGTGAATAAGACTCTCACACACATGTTACATGCTCCAATTTAACTAAACAAGAAATCCATGCCCCTGACATGAACAGGCAGGGCAGAAACAGAGCACTTAATCCACCCCACCCTTTAAGAAAGAGAAGAGAAAAAAAAGAAATCCAGGAGATCCTGGTTTGTTTAGGCATGTGCAAACTGCACGGGCCACCTTTTGCAAATCCGCAAATGTAGACAACTAATCCATGAAAAAAAATGAAGGCATTTAACGCAGGCTTCAAGGTTAATCTCTCTTTTTTTTTTTTTGCTGTTTTGCTGCACATGTAGACTTTTCAGTGAGTTCCTCCAGTGCCCTGGTTCTGTTGCGGCCCCCTCTTAAACTGTGAGAGGCTTTGATGAACTGCCTAAAGGAGGGAGAGGTGGGCAGCCTCTCGGAGTGCAGGGACTGGATCAGACGGAGGAGCCGGCTGCTTTAATGCGTGGGCCGTGGGAATCCCATAGGGCTTTGGGGCTTCAGGAAAAAAGGGTTGAGGAGAGGATTTCTGATGCTCATCAACAGCTCCTTTATTGCTTTGTTCTCGGCGCAATAATGCTACGAGGATGGCCTGACCGCCGCAATCGAATGAGGCTGTAGTAAATAGTTAATGCTTCACTTCAGACAGATTTACTGTGAATCATACCATCTCTATACTTTTATGTGTGTGTGTGGGTGTGTGTATGTGTGTTAATGTCAGTATGTGATGGTTGCAGGTATTGATTTAAACAGACAGACAGAAAAACAGCACAAAATAAGGACTTCGAAGTCCAATCCTCCGTCCATTGTATTCATGGGCAGATTTAGTGGGATGATGTGTGTGCCCTTGAATGTTGTATTCTCCCAGGTTAAACCCAGCCCCAAAAGTAATAAACCAAAATGCCCTGACCCTGAGGGTATACAACATGTCTGTGTTTGTTCATCTAAAGCAGGAAACGGTCCAAAGTCCACCTGCGTGTCTGGGAGAAAGTGGAGCAGGAGAACACCTCTGACTCGTTTCGCCACTCCTCTCCACTCTTCTCCACTCCCTCTGCATTGCAGCACCGGTCCGCCTGTGAGAACCTCCTGGGGAGCCTCTGAATGTGTGGTGAAATATGGAGAATAGCGGGCACACCTACTGTATTATGACATTGACCTCTCTTTGTGAGCTGGGTGACATCCTGCTGCTTTGCTATGCAGCGGTAATGAGAAACGGGAAAATGAGAGTGAGAAAGAGAGCATGAGCATGAGCGTGTATGTGTGTGTGTGTGTGTGTGTGAGAGAGAGAGAGGAGAGAGAGAGAGAGAGAGAGAGAGAGAGAGAGAGAGAGAGAGAGAGAGAGAATGAGACAGGGGCCGGCTATAGGGAAGAATCTGAGAAGCTCTCGGGGTGGAAAAACCCACTCTCCACTCTTTGCACATCAAATCAAAACCATCTCTCTGGGTCTGGGCAGACAGACATCTGCAATTCAGAGAGCTGAGAGGGTCTGAGCTGCATTTAGGGGTGATATTCCCTGGAGAGTTGACTCCAGTTTACCCCATAGATCCTTGTGCTGGCCACGTTGAATGTCTAGCCTTTAATGGCTTAATCTGTGTCATTATTTGGGTCATTCTAACAGATGTGTTCAGCTGTCTCTTTTTCACTGCACATACCATGCCAGCATTTCAGACAAATAAAACAAAATAATGTTCAACCAAAGCTACCTACAGTGGGATGCACCTTTGAGAGTGAGTGTCGATATGTACAAACTGTACAGTCATTGCTTTGCAGCCATATTTGAGCTTTGTGAGTATATGCTTATAATCTGTTTACACAAATGAAACCGGCAACCAGCACGTTTTGTGCCGTGTCCCTTTCTGGACAAATCCCAAAAGGCACTCGATGCCCAGAGGAGAAACAATGCTAAAAGCAAAACAAACAAAAACAAAACAAAGGCTAAACAAAAACCAACCAAATCTCTTCTCTATATGGCACACCTGCCCCTGGAGAGTAAGGCCACAATGAAGACACAATAGCACAGAGAGACACACACACAGTTAACAGAGCCGGAGCTGATGACCTCCTCTCAATGACTAACATGAAGTGTCGTGACCTCATTCCTCAACTGTAAAAGACTTGTATGACCAAGGCTCTGGCCTCCGAAAAGAAGATGGATCAAACATAGGATGACTGTCCTGTTCTCGTCCAGAATCCCTTGCTAATTTTTCTTTCTTATTTGTGTGCACAGCACGTTCCCCACACTCCTTCAAACCCATCGGCGTACTTGGCCAAAGTGATTCTTCTCTCTTTCTCTCTCCCTCTCTATCTCTCTCTCTCTCCCTGCCCTCAGCCTGTCATGGTTTCGGGTCCACTCCAGGTGCCTGCGCAAACAGATGGTTAGATTATGCATGAATCACTGTGGTTGAGGTCCATTCTCTTGGAGGGGGGGTGGTGGGGAGGGCTCCATTGTCTTGCAAGGTCATTTGACAAATATAGTTTTACAAAGAGGCCCAATGACATCGACAGAAGAGATGAAACGTTCAGACAGGGCACAGGGGAAAAGGGGAAAAAACAGGGAAACTTCTAGAACAATTACAAGAACTGCTGTTGTGTACATGCAAGATGTACTGGGCTGAAAGCGCATGGTGCATGGTGTCTAAAGCAATACTCCTCTTTTGCACAGAGGGTTTGGTGAGAGATTTACAATGTGGGACTGTCTCTAGAACGGAGGCAGTGCTCCCTGCTGGCAAACAGACATTACTACAATCAAGTTTCTTCATTGCTAAACTGGTGCAGACTGAAATATGTGGAAATATGTGGATTTCATTTTCAAAGCAAAGTTAAAATAGGCCATCCTGTATGAAACTAGCCAAGTCCTCACCGAGCACCTCCCGATCAGTATGCAAATTGTATGGGCATGCCCTTGGTTTATCGCTCTGCATCTATTCCCCAAACCTCTCAGCTAGTTTATGCAGGGGTCAAGATGCTCCCTCTGGGAGAATAACATTGACTAATCAGTGGACTGCATGACTGCAGTAAAATTTCATGGTGGAACGTGTGCAAAGACCCTTCAATTACATCAGCACAAGGCCTTTTGGTTTTATTAATTGTCTTTCTCACAATACAGTTTTACAAAGATCGTGATTTTGAAGATCAGAGCAAATCATGTCAATCTTTATAAGATATTATCAGTAGTTCACCCATCATCTTTTGTGAATGTGTATTAAGCTTTATGGGATACAGACTAAAGTGTTACCCCAAATGTTTTGCCTTTTGCAGGAGAGAATGTGCTGTTATTTGTAAGTGAGCCTGTGAAGTTGTAGGCTTTGTCCCATGCAGTGAGCATTCAAACCGTTTTCCCACTTCGCGAATGAGGCTTGTCAGAATTCCACTATGTATTCAAGGTAAACACTTGTTCTCTCATTTGTAATTTCACCCGTGGCAAGTGGTCTGTCTGAATGAGCGACAGCCAGCACCTTCCTTCCCTTCCCCACCATCCCCCATTCTGACATTCACATAATTACATTCTGACGGCAACAGGCCCAAATACATCAAATAATATTTTCAATACCCTTTTGAATTCCCTCAAGCGGCCGCCATTCTGGCACCCATTGGTCTCACACTAAGGGCCCCAGGTGCGGGCTCTACCCCCATGGGCCTGCATCAATCAGACAAGAGGCCCGGGGGGAGGGGTTGCCAATAAAACGCCATTTAAATCAATGGCCTGCGAGCATCGTTTCAGCAAGACGGAATCCCTTTCCGTTTGAGCCCTTCCATAATTGGATCAGCGGATAAATTCATTCCTGTGTGCATTAGAGTGTGCATTTTATTTTTCCTTTCTCGTTAAAAATCCAACTGAAAAAACAAAACAAAACAAAACAAAACATAACTAGTAAATGTCTCGGCCATGCCGTGCTGTGCTTTCTAGACAGCATCTCTTTGTTGCCCTTTGTTTGCATGATGATTTAGCTTTTATTTTCCCCAGTACAGCCACCACTCATGAGCTCAGCTGGGCTGACTGAAAGAGCTGATCCATCAGGGCGAATGAATCACCACTCAGTGCTTGCAATCATGGGGAGAGGGGGGGTTAAATCAAACTTTACGAGCTAATTGGACGCTCCTTTTATAATGACAATACAACAAACCAGTAACTGGTTGATAATGATCAAGCAAAATCTATAGTCCCTATAATGATCAAGCGAAATCTATAGTCCCTATAACTAAAAAAACAGAGAAAAAAAAGGTATAGGAGAACATGGGAGGAAAAAAAAGGTGGATTAAAAAAATCCATTTGAAGCGCAGGGCATGGCAGTCTGTGGGGACAATAAGATGATGCCACATGAAGGACAGAAACAAATGCACTCTCCTCCAAAATCATTCTCGCTCTAGTGTGCTCTAGATACCACTTGCCAAAATGGCCTTCTCAAACAAATAGTGGTGCTTCGGTGTGGTAGGCTTCTCAAAACCCACATAAAAGAGTCTATATACTGCAATAGATGTGCAATACAAGTTAACACACAAAAATAAAATGCTCTGTGTAAATACAAGTGGCATTATAGCTCACTATAAACTATTTGGAGTTATTATCTTTTATTGTGGAAAACTGAAACAATCTTCCACATGCTTATGTATGCTTCTGTATAAGTAAAACATTACACTAGTATCTTTATGACATTATTATAAAACATGTATAAGGCCTATTA
>JAVQKI010404897.1:0-10413 GCA_036025975.1 Nematalosa erebi | reverse complement strand
GCCTGTGAAACTTTTGTTTCACTTTAGCTTTTCATTGCATTTGTGGAAAAAGTAAACATTTTTTGACATGAAGAGTGTTTGGAATAACATGCGGATGACTGCACAGATTACTGTGATCTATGATTTTTGAGTCTAGGTTAATCTGGTCTTGAGATATGGGCTTAAATGGAAATAGCATTATTATAGCGCCACCTATGGGTGCAGTACCTCAGACTTTGGTCTCTGAGTAGTGGGGGAAATTTTGGACCTGGCCCTAAAGTTTGCTGGCTGGTGGCACAAATTTTTACACTACCTAAGGTTAATTCACATTATAAAAATCAATGGAGTACAGTCTGTTTGTTCAAACCAGGAGTTTTCTACAAAAATTACGATAACCTGTGACAACAGTTTAACAAAATGTAACTTTGGGAGCACACAAATGTAAGCAAAGTCTTAATATTTCCATGGCTTTTACATAAACACAACCTTTCTAAAACTAAGTGCCTTTGCAACAAGAACAATTCATCTGAAAGACAGTCTCTAGCTAGCCAAGGTAAAGAACCTAGTCCTGTACCTGTAGCTGAACCAAATGAGCAGAGGCTTGTCTCAGTAAACACTGATATGTAATTTCAGAAACATTTCATACAGATTTTTGCAAATGATGCTTTTTTTTTTTGTTTTGTTTTTACTTTGTAGAACCAGACTCAATACAAACAACTTGTTTCCATTTTTTTCCCTGTCTAGTGGAAAACAGAACATCAATCTGAATAGAAAGATATAAATCTAAAGAATGATGATCGTTATATTGGTTGCATAGAGAATACTGTTTTTCTCAGAGTAAGATATATATTTCAATAGACTATGAGATGTTGAGAAGAAAATATTTTTTCACATCAGCATACAGTGCAGAAGATGTTTACCTGTAGGAGGTGGTTTGATGAGGTCCATGATGACTGAATCCGCTCCTTTGGTGTAGACAGTGATCTGGTCAGTGAGAGGATTCTTAACCACCACGGACATGCGCTTGCGTGTTGAATCAAAGCCAAGCGTGTGCAGCAACTCAAACGTAAGCTTTCCCAGGTGAGGAAGCTCCACCGTCACCTGGTCCGGCAGACGGCCCACCAGCGAGCACTTGTATGCCCGCGCAGCGTACACTAGAGCCGCCTCGTCCGGTGACTCGGCCTCGTAGCGCAACTCGCCCTCCTCCTTCGCCAACCCCCAGTGTGCCTTTGCTCCATCCACGGAGGCTGGGATGGGGCTGAAGGCATGGTCCAGGGTACCGGTTGCGTTGGCGTTGGTGTTGGCATTGGTTCGGCGCTCCTCGTCCAGCTTGGTGAGCGTGCTCTCTGCGGACGGCGAGGAGAGGACGCTGGAGCAGCCGCGGTGGGAGGATGAGCGGTTGGTGACCAGGCTGGACAAGCTGCTGCTGTTGGAGCCGGACGTCAGACGGCTGGGTGTGAAGCGCTTGATGAAATCCTCGATGGTCTTCACAGGGGACTTCAGCTCAAACCTCCGCACCTGCAGAAGGACCAGAGGCAAACAAGTGTGACTCTCAGAACAATACCAGAAAATACAGGGGATTGGTATTGTACCCTGTAAGGATTAAAAGGAGCTTTAAGGTTATCAACAGAGGACACCAAGTATAATTTAATGAGTGTGCGATACTACAGACAACAAAATTCTCTTTTTTCCCCATTCATGATGCAACTAGAAGAAACTTTTTCTGAAAAGTGCAGTCAGTGATGTTGGGTGACACTGTGCTTTTTTATCTATTCACGTTTAAATTTCATATCAGAAACTTTTGTACAAGATTACTTTCAAAACATCTGAATTCGGGATCTATTAAAAAATGTCAGCCGTCACCCGTCCCCTCAGAAGAAACTTAGTCTTATAGTTGGAGGGAGAGACTTTCTACATGCTGCTAGGAATAGAATGATGTGTGAAAAAGATTATCCCTAAGGGACAATAAAGAGTCTGTCTGTCTATCTATCTCAAAGTGTCACGCATTCACTGAAGGCCTCTTTACCAAATGCAATTAAGCAGGTTTACTTTTTTCTACCAACATGACAAGATGAAATAGCAAGCTATGGCAAAGGCTTTGTGATAAATATGATGAGGCACCAACCCCTGTCCTCCTCTCTCAGGCAGCAAATGAATATCAAAATACATCTGCCTGCACGGCCCACTGCGGATCTGGACAGTCCACATAAATCAAAATCAATCCAATTCTTGGACTCAACAACAAGTGCGCAGAAGCACAGCCTATCAGTGAGATGAAGGAACCAATAAAAATGAACAAAAGACAGAAGAGGGCACAACAGGCAGCTAAGCTTTCTTTCTCATTATTGGAGATCGCCATTTGCCTCTCAAGCTCTCTTCTTAATTAAACGGATCCACAGAGGAAGTGCGTCACTTGTTCAGAAGAGAAAGGGGGTTGAACAGACTACTGGTAAATACTCTATACAGAAGCTACTGTTAACATTTTTGCAGGTCATTAACATGTCAGGCAGGTCGTCAAATGCATTTGTTGTGCTAGAGAGACTGTGTTTGTGCCACTGGGTCATGCTGGGCATATGCCAGCACAGCTGGACAGGATATCACTATCCCTTGATGGAACGGCCACACCCAAAATATTTTTATGTGACTGCAAACACAATGCAGAGTAAGGAGAACACCAAAACAAAAAAAAGGACAAGTACAGCCACCACATTGACATGAGATCCAGCAGAGATTACATAAAAAAATCCTCTCTCTATTGCAAACATATCATCTCTTGTCATAACGGCATAGAAACAAACAGCACAGTGCTGCACAGTCATGGAAAATAAAACTCACCACCTGGCTTAAAAGCACAAGGTAAACCAAGCGACATGTGACTAGACAAAAGATCCCATAAACGTAGACTGTATACACCTTTAATTAATCATGTTTTGATGGTTATCTTCAAACCAACATGGCCTGTTCCATGTCTGCTTCTCATAACCACTCCAGAAGTTGCCATACTGTACATAATGTCTTTGCTTGGTGGACTAGGCCTGAGAAACAAGTGGCCAAAACCTTCTGCGTGTATATACAGACATTCAGACCTCCTTGTGGAGCTGTTTTCCATTGCGGGTTAGCCTGGCTTCCAAATGAAAAAGTCCTACCAAGTATTGATTCTACGTAGTGTGCTTAACACTGTACACTGATAAAGTTAGTTTTGTTCAATTTGCTATCCGTAATTATGGTACAGAAATTGACTGGAGCAAATATGGCAAGTCATCTTCTGAAGCCAGTTAACAATTCAGGCTTTGGATATTTGGAGGGTGGGATCATACCTTTTGTCTGGGCTGGTTGGGGGAGGACACCACCACAGTGTTGCAGATGGTGAGAGCGATAAAGAAGTCAATGATGTCAGACAGGTCGGAGGGGATCTGGCTGAGAGACTGGCTGTGGAAACGCATAAACTCCATCTGGCTGGCGCCGTCGTTCACTTTATCCAAGAGCTGTGGGTCTGGTGTGATGTCTTTCTCCTGCACGATTAAATATACAGAGTAAGAGATTTGTCAAGGAAACTGAAATAATTACAACACCTTAGCTACATTTTAATAGTCGGTTGGTTTATGAAAGTAATTAATTAAACACAATGCAGAGTTGGAGAATACCGAGGTCACAACAATAAGCTTTTTTTTTTTTGAAGAATTCTCCATATTCCACTCACTCAAAAGCATTAACAAAAACGAGACTTTCAGGTGTCATTAAGCAAAGTCTTCTTATCAAGTTCATATTATCTCTTTATGAAGTCAATTCATCTTTCTTATGTCTCACACAGTGACTATAATTGTAATAGGCCAAGATGTAGCTTCTTATTTACATGAAAACTTGATATTAGACTCAAAACAATACATTGAGTGAGAGTGAGTGTTCCTGGGGCTGACCATGGGGCTGCTGAAGGCAGTGTGCTTAGACAGGATGCTGGCTCTCTTTGCCTCCGCGCGGCTTCCCGTTCGGCGATGAGATTTGGTACTCTGGGAGCGAAGCACCACCTTGCCACTCTGGTGGCTGGCCACGCTGTCACGTCTTGGCAAAGTACCGCCATGGGATGTGCAATCCTCTTCCTCTGAATCTACTTCTTGATACATGGCCAGCCTTTTTGCTGAAGGGACAGGGAGACGCACAGATATATGCAAAAGATTTCAATATCAACATGGAATTTTTGGTTTAAAGAACATCCCTGAAATATTTAAATATGTCCTAAATTATTCATTGGAGTTTAATAAGGGGAGACCAGTGTCCTTTACCATTGGCATCGTGGGAGTACTCCACACCAGCCACAGTGCACCGCCGAAACACCATCTTGTTCTCCGTCAGCGTGCCAGTTTTGTCCGAAAAAATGTACTGCATTTGGCCCAGGTCCTCTGTGATGTTCAAAGCCCTACACTGCAGGTGAGAATCGGTCTCCTCATCATAAAGATCCATGTCCTGGTGTATGAAGTACACCTGACAGATTTTGACAATCTCAATAGACACAAACAGGGAGATTGGGATCAGCACCTGAAACAGAGAGGAGTTGACATGTCTGGTTGAGAGAGGAGGCATACAGCGAGGAGAGGTGTTTGTTGATTTGCTGTATTAAACAGTGAAGGCTGGGCAGAGGACACTGAAGGCTAAGGCATGGCTTTCCCTGATCCATATGCCATGGGTGTGCTATAACTCTGTCCTGTTAAGGTTATTTATGGGAAGTCATGGGCCTTTGTGCCTTACCTGGAACACAATAATCATAGTGAGGAACAGATAAATGGCTGACAGCACAGGCGATAACTCCATTCCATCAGGACTGGGGACGTCAAAGACAGGGCGCTTATCTCCATACTGAAACATCCAAAGCCCATGACCTGAAACACCAGTCAGGCAAGGTCATTCACAAGTAAACTAGGACAAAGTATCTGAAGAGTTTGTGCTTGAGTGGACCCAAGAGAAGGAACATTATTCATTGCTGTCTGGCCAATTTACAATCTGCTCACGACATACCTATGGCAGTGAAGAGGCACATGACGAGCAGGATGATGACACACCAGAACACGTCCACATTCATCTGACGCTCCAGCTTGCTGCGCTTGTAGCGAGGCCCATTGTTGTTCAGCATGGCTTTCGTCTCATGACCTGAACCCCCCACCCCACCCACAGAAAAAAGAAAAATATATTTTTGTGAAATCAGCTCACCAAGGTCAAAGGTTAAGAATAGAAGCAGGGTCAGAGGTCAACGCACCTGCATAGATGACGATCCCGACTGCCTCCTCTGTGTTACGGACAGTGCAGCCTCTGAGTAGCAGGTTCTCTTTGTAAAGACCATCCCGCCGAGTACTGCGATGGATTCTGTTGAAAAACTCTACTTGTGATTAAACATTCACTCAAATTGAATGTAAGGATCGCCAGGGAAGTCAGAATTTGAAGTTAATTTACACACTGCTCACATCAATTAATTACACAGTGGCAGATCACTGACACAGCAAAGCTCTGACTTTATGAAACTCTAACGCCAAATAGGTGGAACCCAAAGGACAATTTTTGAATCTCTTGAGGGGAAATCAAACACTTTTCTAACAACAATAGGGTCCAGGTCAAGCCATGCAATCCATGTTAATACTGCTTAAGTGTCAAGATAAGACAAAGCCTGCTGAAGTTCTAAAATTAATCTCCTGGATATAGTGGCACTTTAGACAGCATACCTCTGAGCAAGTTCAAAGGGCTTTAAAGGTTAAGCTTGATAAAGACAGGGAGAATGCCGACTGCAAAGAGATGAATGAATACTGAGGGCTAAGCACTCTTGATGGGAAAGAAATAAGGCTTTAACGTCACTCTCAATCTTCTGTCTAAAGACACAATCACATCTTTGTCTTGTTTACAGCTTGCAACTCTCTTGTGAGACTGACATTATGGTAAATCTTAGTGATGTTCTGGACAGTGGGTGGTCTGACAATTAAAAAAGGCTGATCTCACTGTACTGACTATGGAAAGACTGATTTAGTAAGCTTAAACATCCACATTCATCTTAAATTTGATCCCAGGTAAGAATTGTTGGTTGTGCCCGGCAAGTAAGTCTGAAAATGAAATGGCTTGTGACAGCGAGCAGTAGCAATAAAGACGGCCTGGGAGAGCAAGTTTGTGGTTTTAAATGTTCCACATCTTTTACAGTGTTATGTGTGCACTCAAGGTAACTTAATTGATATTTGTGTCCTGCAATATCAGTTGGATCTAGATCACAGTCAGGGCCATAGACGTGATCTCTGTGGCATATGCAGACAGCACGGGAGGGAGATTATTCTTAATTCTGCTGACCTTGAAATAAGAAACCTCTTTCCTTGCTATATAAGTGTATCCTACACACAGACACACACACACACACAAACACACACACACACAAACACACACACACACGAACACACACACACACCTTTCACTCTCTCACTCTAACACACAAACACAAACAAATCAATACACAAACTCTCCCTTTCTCTCTCACAGACAGAAGAATACACACATTTCCATCACACACACGCGCACACACACACACACACATACATACAGCCACCCAGACAGACCTTCCCTCTCCATGTCTCTTTCGTATGCTCGCTCATCCCTCTCCTGACGGTCTCGTGGCCACGCGCTGCCGTATCTCAGCAACAGCGTGCTGGCGGGAGGCCGTTAGCATCTGCTCTCCATCAGAGTGGGGGGAATAAATGTCATAATAATTGGAGATTCCGTCAGCTGACATAGCGGCCCCTCCACCCTGCACCATTAATGCAGGGCCTCAGCCATCTTGCCTTCTTTCCATCTCTCTCTCTCACATGGATGGCCTTCTTTCTATTACTCTGTCTCTCTCGCTCTCTCTTTCTCCCACACACAGGCCATCATCCTACCTCTCCCTCCCTCACCTTGTTTCAAGCTCCCTCTTCCTCACTCCCTCACATGGGAGAGCTTCTTTATTTCAGCTCAGCGGAGAGGAGTCTCTGTTACATGCTCAACAAGCACAGGAATCACTGTCATTGGGTATTTGGACAAGGGGAGTGCAGACCGGACATACAAGATGAAAACAGACAGTCAATATTTACAGTGAAGTCCAGATTTTGAGGTCCAGCTTTTAAACAGCAGCGCATCCCTTTTAGATAAAGCACTACTAAGAGAACAGAAATGTCAGAAACCAAAAAGAAAAACAGTGTGTCAAATGTGAGTAATCAGCTGGAAACGCTCTTGTATCATTATCATAGTTTATTTCTATGTGCACTTAGTGTTTTTTCGCTGAACTTCTATCTGTTTGTTTGATAACAAAGCATTTCTGCACAGCTAAGTCATCTCAGCATGGACAAACATACATTCATCAAAAAACTCAGTCTCAGCACACTGTAAGCTCTGTTGGAGACAGAGCACATCAAAGTGATTAAAACGATATGGGTTACTTTGTTAACTGCTTCGGCAGGGCAATTAGACATTCTAATAGGGTTGAGAAGTCATCTGAATAATGCTGGAGTAAGAGAAATGCAAAGCGCTGCTCGTGAAGAACTTTATTAATCTCTGGTTTGTGGGTCACAAATACCCATTCATCCGCTAACTTGGGTTTCACTCCCTAATGGGGTTTTAACCACTTTTGGCGCTGCAGAGAGAAGCAATCGGACCATATTAGCAAGGATAATTTATGATCTAGGGGAATAGCATTATTTACATGCTGTAAAAGTACATTTCCCAGGGAGCTCTTGCATGCGAGTGCACATGGAGGTTAAATGTTGCCTTTATCCTGACTAAGTGACCTCACGGAGTAAAAAAAGCAAAGGCTAAAGAATTTGTTTAATGGGGTAACAATTTAATGATGTAATGGTTTAATAGTGGACTTACATGTAACCCCGAAATCGGTTAAGGTCGTTGTTGGGCTTCTCACATTCAATGGTGCTGTTGTATTTGAATGGATCAAATTCACAATCCTGTAAGAGAAAATACATTCATTGCTTATTACAGTAACTAGTGCAGAGCCCGTAGAAGATGTGCCAGAGTGTAGTGTGTTATGTATAGGCTACCTTATTGTTTAAGAGATTGATATCAGGTGAATGAAGCAGGAAGTAACAATAAAATAATGTTTGTATGCACTGTATGTGTGCAGTGCTGTAGTTTCCTGCACGTATCCTTTCTGCGTAGATTATAGCTTTGCTATGTGGGCAAATGTTCACTCAGAAACCATGTCTGGCCTGTGCGGGGCTGTCAGTGCACTGATGTCAGTGGGGTTTGCCACACTGTGCGATATATGCGAGGCACAACGTCAGATATGTAGCGGAGTTACATATCTGACTTTCGGAGTTTCATACAGTGACATTCGGAGCAGTAACGCTACGGAGCTGTAACGTTAGTTTTCATTATGTATATTATGTATGTACATAGACTACTGTATATAAAAATCTGTGTAGGCTAAATTCAACTCGGGGGGACATGTCTGTCTGTGCAACCCTGAGAGTGTCCACGGTGCGCTGCTGTGTAAGAGTGGGAGTGGCCTCAGTGCTCAGTGCGGCAAAGCGAGAACAGGCATGTACAGCTTGTTTGACCGGTATATATTTGCCATTTTTTGCCCTAATACCATGAAACTTGGCACTGCACACATTCGTAACATTAGGGTGACACTCTCCAAATTTGAGGTCAGTTGGAGGAGTGGTTCGATTCTATTGAAAATCAATAAAATTCATGCTCTCTAGTATCCTCACCTCCGGGTATATGTACTACATAGGTCGAGAAAACATAACTCATATGATATGATAAAAATGAGGAAAATTCTTGAAATAAAACTGAAATCTTGAGAGGTCTGTGAAGGTCTGGCATAACTACAATAGGTTTAGATATGATGTTGACACTCGTCAATTGGAATGCACATTGACAGTCTCAGCCTTGGGGCATCAAGAGGAGGGACCTGAGGTTCTGTGGTGGAAGTCACAGTTTGCTGATTTGTCTGGAATTTGACCTCTCACTAACCAGACAAAGACACACAAGCTGATTATACCATTACTGAAAACAAACACCCACTCATCACCCACTGCCTGACCAACTACGACCCTCACTGAACTATTCATCTAGACTTAAACAACCCCCCTGCAAATGAACATGCAAGTGGTCTGGTACACATTTAGCCCACTTTGTGGCAATTATCAGTCTGAAATGGTGTTACAAATCTGTCTTAAAGACATGGGGCTTTCGTAAAGACTCTGATAGACTAATCTCTTGAGACCATAGCTGAATATCTAAAGATGAGAATATTCAATTAAGAAAAGGGAGTTGTCTGCAAATACACAGTTATGTATTGTCAGACTGCGCAACAAGAGGAGTTTCTGTGGAAAATACAAAAGTGAACTGCAGGTCGGGACATTCCAATCTCACCAGGTCAATGAAGCTTCGGACAACCTGACGTTGCTTTAGGTTAGTTTCGCCATCGAGTGTGGCCGTCTCGATGTGGCACAGACGGTCGGGGTCGCTGGAGCTGAGCAGCAGAACGTCGGCCGGAAGAATCTCGTTGCAGCGCAGACGGATGAAATCTCCCACACGCACCTCCTTCCAGTATTTCTCCACGTAACGTCTCTCAGCCCTGAACATGAGGGAAGAATACTATTTGGTTAATTGGTCAAAGCGTGGGGTCATAAACTTAAAGGAGAAATCCTCTATCAATCGATCAATAGCCCTGTTGTTCAAGGTCACCGAGTCGGTAAGGAAAAAGAATCAGAAAATTTCATTAAACATTGACCGGACACCGAATCGGCAGCGAACACTAACTGTTAGCACAGAAACATTAACTGCAGGTAACACTAACTGTAAGCACAGAAACTCACTTTCAGCTTCATTTTCCTATTCCCCATTTCATTTACATTAGCTGCCTGTTGTAGGCCCATCACATTTCCTGGTTCTTTTTCCTACAGATGGCACTCCGTGACCTCGATTAACAGGACTACTGATTAAATCACACCAGATTTCTCTTTTTTAAATATTTATATTTCCAAGTCAGGAATTGTGAACAATAAATAGGGCAGATTTTAAACCCAAAATGAATAATCAGAAACCACAACAGTATTAAAAAAAAGATTTTAAAAACCTCTACGCTTACATCCTTGCCACTTGTCCAAGTCATACCTTTTCAATGGTTTTCTAAGATCAAACTTTACAAGGTTCTTGTGTGGAAATGGATAAAATAGCAGACTACAGGATAAGCACAACTCAGTTTTCCAGCAACATCCACTACCACTGCACTGCACAAATTTAGCTTTCTAAATGAGCAAATGACCTGTTGATAGCGATATGCGGTCTACAGACTATTAAATCTAGCTAATATAATTTAATAGGTATAACTGGCCAGATATCCCTTAATTATATCTCATTACTGGCCCTGAAAGCCTATTTATAAATGCTTATGTCACTGACTATACATCACAT
>JAVQKI010404660.1:0-15097 GCA_036025975.1 Nematalosa erebi | reverse complement strand
AATATAAATATAAAATAGTTTTGCTGTTGTAATGGGTCTTTGAGAGTATGTGTGTGTATGTGCATGTGTGTGCACGCGCATGTGAGAAAATGAGAGTATTCTAACTCATACATAATATTCTTAAGGTGTATATAATGCACATACAGTGTATGGGGCTCATGTCAAAATAATCAAAATAATATTCAGCCTGCTTGTAATGCAAGCCATTAACACACAACATTAAACACAAAACAATAACCACAGAAACAGCAATGGCATCACACACACACACACAAACATACAAACATCAATAGCTTTTCACTGTGTCTCACTGCGCATCTTCAACAATGGGTCCAAAAGAGAAAGAGCAAAACTGAGAAAGAAAGAAAAAAGGAGTGTGAAAAGAGAGAGAGAGCTCCAGGAGACCTGGACAGCCCTATCAGATGTAATGAATCACAGGAGGCTGCCCCTCCATTTTGCAGTCAATCCTCCAGGGTTTTGATGATAGGAGCATACAGTAAGAGATTCTCTTCAATATAAATACTTGTACATGTATGTGTATGTGTGTGTGTGTGTGTGTGTGTGTGAAAAGAGTGAAAAAGAGATAGAAAAGTATGGCGCCAAAGAGAGCAAACCAGAGAGAGAAAGGGGGGGGGGGGGAAGAAAGAGAGTGTTGTTCTCAAACACCTGCAGGCGCTTTAGCAGTTCAGCCACCGCCCGTTGGGAGCTTTGCGCCACTTTTATTAAGAGCAGAGGGGGTCTGGCTTGGGGTAGATCACAGGATTACCATCATGCCGACACACCCCAACACACACCAGCACGCACGAGCCCAGCACACCTCTACCTCCTGCTGAGGCTTCAAGACCACAAACTCAGTCTAAGACAGCAAGAAGTCCTTTGATTCTAAAAGGTCACTTGATCACTAGCATACGATCGCCTTACACCCAGTAAACGTCTTTATCAAACTCAACCGTCTCCATCACATCACCCTGGTCTCACTCACTCCACCTTAAAATGCTCTGCCATCCCATGCCTGTTATCATACAGAAGTCAATCCAGAAGCAGCTACCCAAACTGTAGGTTATACTATCATGGCAACACTTTAAAAATATTACAACTTCATTTTACAAATATCATACCTCAGAATTGTATATCAGCCAAAACAGGGAAACTTGTCCATCAGTGTCTTCACAGGGACCAGAAAAATTTAAAGAATGACTTCAGTCCAGAACTTGACAGCATATCACTCAGACACCAGTCAGCCATAGCACAGAGCAGCGATGCTTTTCCTCCACAATTTTGTTCTGAAAGGGTCATGGTGACATGCCAGCCATTTGACATTTGGTGTCTTGAAGGTTGCACTGACAGCATAGAGTTAGAGGAGGCCTCAGATCCACAGCCACAAGTTTATTTGAATGCCAGGACACACACCTCTGCACTTGGTGTGTAAAGTCATTCTGATGAACCACTGAACTACTAAATTCACGTATCATGCCGCAGTATTGTGGTGCGGCTGCATATAACTATTAATATGCATTCATGACTGCTAATACAAGACCCAGATTTGTGTATGTTTGTGTGTGTGTGTGTGTGTGTGTGTGTATGTTTGTGTGAGAGAGAGAGATAGGGAGAAAGTGTCAAAAGTGCCTTTGGGCTCATATCCTTACCTGGGCGCATCAAAGCTGTCGTAGGAGCCCACGGTGTAGTGCCTGAAGAGTCGCTTGGTCCTCTCGCTGCGGCTCTCTGGAAGACACACACACACCGGAATGAGCACATCCACCACGACGCCACAGCTGCCGCCGGGCAGTAGCAGCTGGGAGTCAGAGGGTGCGAGGATCATCCTGCGTACGTCGCGGTGCCAGCGAATGCATGTCCCCATGTGTGTGTGTGTGTGTGTGTGTGTGTGTGTGTGTGTGTGAGAGAATGCTGCGATTACTCAAACGAAGAAGGCTCACGATTTTGTTTCGCTCACACCCTCATCTTAGGTCTGGCCGCCAAACTTCAACAGCTGAAGCCGTGAATGTGTGAGATCGGTTTTAAAAATAAACACGACATCTGCAGTCTGAAGTCCCAGCGTAATGCTGTTTGCCTTTGTTACTTCAGTGGGATAGAGCACGGAGCCCGGACCTATTAATAGACTCTTATTGGCACAACACAGCCCTCACTGCTAACTGCTAAGTCAGAGAGCAGGAGCATCCGACAGCGTTTTCACCACAGGCCGAGGTCCACCGCTGCTCAGGGTGAGAATTAATGATGGAAAAGGAAGGCAAACCACCCCCCACCCCCACCCCCACCCCAAACCTCTCGCCCTCCTTCCATTGGAAACCTGCAGTTTTACTGATACAGCCAATCGGTAATATCAAACAATATCCTCAGTCGCAGATACAGGTGTACGTGTGTGTGTGTGTGTGTGTGTGAACTACTTCAAGTGGCAGTGCAAGGGATCATTCCTGAGATAAAGTGAGGTGTGTGTGCTTTTTTTTAGGCTGTGTTAAGAATCAATATGTGTGGATGTATTCATACATGTGTGTGTGCACAGGTGTACATGTCTCACCTGAGCGGGACTCCAGGCTGCGAAGCGCTACTTCCTCCACGCAGTCCGAGGGAAACCAGCCCGTGCGACCCCTCACTGTGCCCTCCCAGTAGCCCCCTTCACCCACACTCAGCACTGAGGGGGAGAAAGAGAGAAAGAGAGAGAGAGAGAGGATGGTAAAGATAAGGATATGGAGACAAGGAATCAGTCCTCTACAAGTACACTGATGCATTCTGCACAACATTTACATGAAAATATATTGTTCCATGCATTTATTCATTACACATTATGAGTTCACACCATCATTTTCACAAACACCCACTCAAACAATGGAGCAGCAACTTTTGCAGGCAACTTCTGTGAACCTCTGTGAACTTGTAGACAAGGCTGGAAACAAACTAGAATCAATTTGTCTAACTCTGAAAGGCACACACACAAATCGAGAGTAACCGCACACTGCCCCCACCTTTGACTTTATCTCCCTTGTTGAGGCTGATCTCACGCTCGCCCTGAGCGGTGTGGGAGCGAGTGGCCACAAACACTCGTCCGGGGACGGCGCTGTAGAGTCGGCGTCGCTGGCCTCCTCCCACTGTCCCCTGGCTACTGATGGAGCCACCGGCCCTGAAGGATTACACACACACACACACACACACAGAAACACACACAGATACAGTACATGTATTACCAACACTACAGGCTAAAAAGAAAGGCATACTGTACCAAAATGCATACAGTACACACACTTGCATGTGCACACATACACAATCACACACACACACACACACACACATGCACACGCGTGTTTATACACAAATTCTTACACACATTCTTACACGTATATACAGTACAGTATGTACACATACATATTTCCAGCAAGTACATAAGTACATGTGCATGGGTACAGACGCACACATACACACTAGCATGTACTCACAATTACATTCTCTGACATACACACACGCTGATATACACAAATAGATTATGCACAGAGATACCCATACATATATTCACACAAATACCACAAATCCACCCACTCACTCATAAAGAAAGACATCTGTGAAATAGCTGGACGTCTCTCTTTATTCCAGCATAACAGATATCATATTCAAGCCATCAGTGTTAGCACTGGTGTCTGATGTGTCTCCACAGACAGACATGTGAGTGTGTGTGTATGTGTGTGTGTGTGTGGGGGGGGGGTGAGCACTTATGCTTGTCCTTGCGCGTGTTTGTGTGTGTATGTGTGAAGCGCTTTAGGCTGATGGCTCATCATGGTGAGTATGTGGGATTGAGTGTGTGTGTGTGTGTGTGTGTGTGTGTGTGTGTGTGTGTCTCACCCCTGCCTGCCCCGTGTCTGGCGGCTCCTGTCGTCTCTGTCCCCAGCCCTCCCCCGCGATGGTGAGCGTGTGCGGGCCCCACGCGGACTACTGGAGCTGCGCAGGGTGCCCTGCTTATAGCCCTAAGACAGTGAGACAGAGAGAGAGAGAGAGAGAGAGAGAGAGAGAGAGAGAGAGAGAGAGAGAGAGAGAGAAAACACAGAGGGATGGAGGAATGGAAGGATAAAGGAAGAGAGAGAACGAAGGACAGAGAGAAAGAGAGAGAACGGAAGAGAAGGAGGGAGGGTGACAGATGGAGGGAGAACAAAGATTCTGTACTGATGAATAATAATGATAAAGTGTCCTTTCTTCTGTGCCGGCACTTACAGCATCCGTCCACTCACCCACCCCCAACCCCCACCAGCAATGCCACTTCCTGTGCTGCACTGATGCACTATGGAATATTATGTGATTTACAAAGTTTATCCTAACCACATGCTCTAGCTGCTAAAGTCCTCCTCTCTACTTGTGGACATGTTGGAGCAGGAGTCACCTCAGTACGCTCGCAGTAGGGACCGGGTGACAATCCGGTGACACAGGTTTGATTCCTGACTCATAAGTCCATCTTCACACAACTTGTGAGACCTTCTTTGATTCCCGACTCATGAGTCCATGTTCGACTCCCAGCACACCATCTTGAGCCCATGTCACTTCAGATAAAAGTGTCCGCTAACGACCTATGAACTTTAAATTATAACTATACATCTTTGAAGTCAGCTACCTGCACTGAGACAATGTTGGAGCCAGCAGCGTTGGGGAAGGCCATCCAGTCAGGCAGGTTCATACTGTTGTCGCTGTTGGCCCGCAGGAAGGGGTGCGGGTGCGGCAGCGCCAGCGTACGGGCACTCTCCCGCCTCTGGGGGGCGTACTTGGGTGACTCCAAGAAGGGCACTGACAGAGAGAGAGAGAGGAACAGAGAGTGAAGGAAAGAAACAAAAAGAAAGAGAGCGTACTAAAGATGAAATTTGGATGATATTGTGCACTGTATAGCCCTGCAACTATGCCACTTACAATTTACGAGCCAGGGAACACACTCACACACACAAACAAACACACACACAAGCAAACACATACACAATGCTGTGGACATAACGGCAGAGCTAGCTCACAAGCACACTAGTCCAGGTGTAATACAATACTGTTCCGTATTACTATGAACCAACACGCACCAACAATATAAACTAGACACAGCCACATGGTACGACACATACCAGATTGATGGCATAACTGTGACATTTATATTTACAGTAGACCAATAAAGGGGAGCGAGTCTATTCCCACAACCACACAGACAGATAGAGAGATAGAGTGAGAGAAAGAGAGAAAGACAGACAGACAGACAGAGAGAGAGAGATGAAGAGGAGAGACAAAATAAAACATACCCACGTCCGTCTCCCTGTGGTTTTTAATGATCTCTCCAAGTTCAAAATGGCCAGACATTACAGCCACCTACCAAAAAAACAGGCAGGAAATAAATAAGTAAATAAATAAATAAACAAATAAACAAACAAATCACACTTGCCGCTTTTCTTTTGGATCATAGCAGTGGTGTGGGCGTTCTCAGACTCATCTGAGTGTTATCTCTGACTCCGACACCCACACACTTTGTGAGAGGCACACAGAGAGAGTGTCTCAGCTGGCGTTATGCATACAACTGGGGCTAAGTGTGTTGCTAAACGCGTGCGGATATTGCGCTCCACCTGGGAACACCCCCCCCCCTCCCCCCTCCAAACCCCCCGTCCAATTCTCTCAGACACCCAGAGCATTCAATGATGTGTATTTTACACACCGCGGCGAGGAACGGAAGCACAGGGAATAGGAGTTACACTCTAACAACAGCACTAAGTATTGTAATTACAAACCAGAATGCACTTAATCACACACAGTGCTTACACACACACACACACACACACACACACACACACACACACACACCCCAAACCTACATACAGTGTCCTACACTCATCCATTCATTACCTGGAAGGGAGTCTGGCCACTGTTGTTCTTGGTGTCCTTATTGGCTCCCCTGTACAGCAGAATGCGGGCACAGCTCTCCTGAATGGTTAGATCAAACAATGACAGCTGCTTGTCAGTCAGAAGATACTCAACACTACAGTGAGCACTAGTAGCAAACTAACTACCAGTTTGTTTTTCTTCCTCTGAGAAAACAGTTACCTTATTGTATAAAGCACAGATGTGCAAGGCAGTGTTTCCTGAGGCATTCTGGGAAGTGGAGTCCGCTCCATAGAAAAGCAGATGCTCCAAGTGCTGAGAATTGCCATTTTGGCAGGCCTGGAGGTAGGGGAAGTAGAGGACATCTTTATCAGAACACACTGAACATCTTACAACTTGAGATTAATCAGGACAGGGCAGAAAATGTGCTGGGTTGCAAAGCAAACAGATGAGAGAGAGAGTTTGTATGTGTGTGTGTGTGTGTGTGTGTGTGTGTTAGAGCGAGAGAGGTAAGCAAATAAAATGCTTGTGTATGTGCCTGTGTGTGTGTGTGTGTGTGTGTTTGTGAGTGTCACAGAGAGTTCCCACACAGGCAGATAAGACACCTTGCTTAATTAACACTGCATGGAAAGTGAGGGGAAGAAAAGAGCGCATCAGCGACAAGAACACCGAGATATGTATCGGACACACACAAACAAGCACGCACGCATGCACACACATGCACACGCGCGCACACACACACACACACACAAACACATACACACACACGCACTTCCCCCTCACTAACAATTGTGCTCTGAATCCAAGAGCACACATACACATACATAATGCAAGCACAATGTAAAAACAATACCACACACAAACCTGTCCAGCTCTACTGAGCATGCTCTAGTCCCAGTTGGAGTGATATGACATGAGGGAATGGTGAGAACAGACGTTGGACTGTCTCTCTCTTCAGGACTGGGGTATGGGCTCATAGGACAGAGAGACAGTGTGGTGGAGTGACATGGAGAGACATCTTTAAATATGATGAGGCTTGGAGTGAGATGAGCGGATTTCACAACACAACTTCGATGCAAATTTGAACTACACACACACACACACACACACACACACACACACACAATGCAACACATACATAGACTCAGAAGCTGCAATGAGTGAATTTCACCACACACCTCGATATACAGATCTGAGCTGAACACACATACACACACGCTCACATAGAGTACAAACACATAAATAGACTAAGAAGCCCATTTATACAAATGTGAGTTTTTGCAAAAAGCTTATGCACAAAATGACAATGTGTGTACATGACTAAACACGTACACTCTTCGCATAGCTACCTGGTGAGTTTCATCCCAACCGTTCTCGTCGCGGATGCCTACTTTGGCCCTGTGGAAGAGCAGCGTCTCACAGCAGGAGGTGTCGCCCCCTGTCAGCACAGTGTGGTAGAGCGGCGTCAGGCCACGCCGATCTTTATAGTCTGGAGATGCGCCCAATGAGAGGAGAGTCTGAGAAAACACATGCACAAACACACACACACACACACGCATTCACCATTTCGAGATTATCCCAAGCGCATTTTGTCAAAGTCAAAGTTGACAAATACTGTGTCTGTATGCATCCAATGAAAAATAATTCTCAAGATGTAAAGAAGGCAAAGGCAGACAAGGTCATGACTGGAAAATGCAATAGAAAAGCCTTGAATTAAGTAGCCATTATGTCAAAGTTATAATCAGTATTCTCTCACTGTCAAACATGAGGAGGCAAGCAAAAGTGCAAAAACAAATTAAGTTAAACAGATGTTCAACTAAATAACATAGTTAGGATTGGACCTGTGAGCCCTATAAACTTGTACATTACAGAGTCAGAGAGTTTAACATATATTTTAAGTTCTTTCAAAGGGGTACTGAGCTCATGAGGTTGGGGATGGTTGGTTGCTACAGCAGTATAGTTGGGTGAGGGTGTACCAGCAGTGCAGTGTGGCCATGGCAACGGACAGCCTTGTGTAGGGGGGTCAAGCCGTCCTTGGCTCGGAAGTCGATGTGCGCTCCCCCCATCACAAGCAGCCGAATGGTCTCCCCCGCCGACTGATCTGACTGCACTGCCAATGTCAAAGGAGTCTCTTTAGGGGGAGAGAAAAAAATAGAGATGAGAGAGAGAGAGAGAGAGACGAAGAGACAGAGAGAGAGAGAGACAGAGAGACAGAGAGAGAGAGATACTATTTGTGAAACAGGTCTGCTCCTAAGTGAGCCATTCCACAGTAACTTGCAGGCCTAATCTTTATAGCATCCTAGTTATACATATAATACAGAAGTGTATTAATAAAGCTTATCGGAGGATGTACAAAAGACTTAAGTTCCCCATCTTGTATGGGGCAGAGTGCACATTTCAAAGGTGCACTGCTGCCACCTAAAGTCCATGGTAGGTATTACAGGTTGCAAGGTTGCAGTCTGGCGCAAACGCACCGAGGTGTGAAGGGGCCGTGAAGGGGTAGGCTGGTTGTCGGGACAACAGCCGGCTTGCTGCTAAGATGCAGCCAAACCGCCAGCAGCAGCTGTGAATCATGTCTGGCTGTTGACCGTCATTTATGTCCATTTCTTGATCATCATCATGATTTGTCGTCAAGACCAGTCTGCTACATGATTTTTTACAGACCCCATATAGCTGCTTACTGACAGGACACAAACTCCTTGTCTTGTTTCATCACTTGCAAGTTTACTGATTGGATGTTCCTTGACCGAACAAAGTAAACAAAAACATTCAGACTGAGCAGTGTAGAAAACACATTAAGCCAGGCAACCATGAAGGTGATAGAGATCGGACAGAAGGCTCGCAAAATGTCATGGGAGCGAAAGCAGCATCTGCACAAAAGTAAGATTTAGACAGTTTTTGAGTGTGTGTGTGTGTGTGTGTGTGTGTGTGTGTGAGCATCTGCTTCACCAAGCATGGTGACTTTTAGCTCACCTCCGGTGTCTGGGTCGTGATAGTTTGGGTCAACACCTTTGTCGAGGAATTTGGCTGTTTTCTCCACTGAGCCGCTTTGGACATACTCCATGAACTTCTTCAGACTGGCCTGTAGGTGGCAGGGGAGACAGAGATGTAGTGTAACCACAGCAGCTACACCTTCCGTAAAACCACATTATCAACTCTATTAGCCTGTTGTGCATGGCTCTTCAACTATGTATCCTCTCAATCAGATTCAAGAAAACATCTTTATAGCTTTAATTTTAGTGTGATTCATTTTTTTTCTTTATGCCCATGTTCTGTGCTTATTTATTTTTCTAATATCAGGTCACATAAACTATGAAATTGGATATTGTATTTGAGGATGAAAGTGTTTCCTTGGCATCTGAATGAAGAGAATTGCAAAACATATTCTGGGTGAACCCATATGCCCTGGAGAATCAATTACCTTTGTGTGCAATTTAGCCAGTTGTTTCTCATCCAGGTTTGTCTGTTTGTATACCCTGGTTTTGTAACGAAACTGGTGGAGGAGAAAATAGGAGATTATGACAGAAAAGACATTAAATAGGACAGGGAAAGTTTGCCCCACTAAAGAAGATTCCAGGGGGATAATAAGCAACTTCCAGTTATGAGGAACAGATAACCTTTTGTAAACATGAGGTGTAGGCTTACAGAAAGTTTGCACAGGTTCTTGGGATGAGCTCCTCACTGAATATAAAGTTGTTTGACAGTTCTGTTGGTAATTCATTTATTTTAAATGAATAGCCACACTCTCTTTCCTAACCTCACTTTCTCTTCATATGACTTGGGGGCAAGGGAGGAAAAAGGCTGTGATATTGTTCAACCTTTTGTGCTGAACATTTTACTATTTTGAAGAACCCATGTGGGAAGTCAGGCCTCCCACAACAGCACATAAGTAAGGGACAGAACTACCCACAATGCAGTAGTCAAGAGAGGGCATACTGTGGCAGTGTAGCTACCTCCAGGTAGGGAACACCTTTCTCAAAGGATTGTGGGTACTCGCGGAGGAGGCGCTCCTCCTCCAGGAATTTGGCGTCGTGTCCGTCCGTGGCCGGCTGGAACAGGCCATAGTTGAGCACATCCCTCAGGGACTCTGTGAGGGAGCACAGCACCTGCTGCTTCGCTTTCCACACTGTAGCATCTGGGTTGAAGCGCAGGCACTTCTGCAGTGGGAGAGAGCGTAAGAGAGAAACAGAGACAGAGAGACGAAAAGAGAGAGAGGGAGGGAGGGGGAGAAGAAGGAGGGGGAGGGAGAGAGAGGGGGAACAGAGGATGGACAGAGGGAGGAGATACAGACAGACCAGACAGGAGGTCAAGAAATGGGGATGAAGTGGTAAATGAGAGAGACACACAGGATAAGGAGAAGAATGAAAAGCAAAGACGGCGGGATAGAAGAGGTGTAAAAGGGAAGGACATGGAGAGGAGGTGAGGGAACGAGGGAAGAGAGTGTGGATGGACAGCAGCAGTAGTGAGAATGGATCGGAGAGGATGAAAGAGGGTTAGATACAGTGAGGGGGGATGCAGAAGAGGGCCATCACCCATGTCAAAGTACAAGGGGGAAAAATCCAGTGTAGTCACGGGAAAGAGAGAAGCAAGGCGTGAAGATCAAAAAAGGGTTTGAGAAAAGGAGGAGAACAAGAAGGAGAGACAGACGAGAAGAAAAGAGTTATATTGGTCATAGGGAGGAGGAAGAGTGTGGGAAAGAAGAGAGGGAGGATTGAGAAACAGAACGATCAGTCAGTCAGTAACTCTCAGAGATACAGTACACTACAAACTCACACACCCTCTCTGCATTGCATAATGTGTCCCATCCGTGACAGATGCGCACATGCTCCTGCAGTGAACATATTAGGGCTAACAGAATTAGTAAGTTACTGTAAATGCACATGACCTGATCCTCCCAGCACACTCATGTAAACCTCGTAACTGTAGAGAACATATCCAGTGTGTGTGTATGTGTCCTCACATGTATGTTTGCTTTTACAGTATATGTGTGTTTGCATGCATTTATGCATTTGAAATGTATAAGTGCATTTATGTGTTTGTTTGTGTGTGTGTGTGTGTGTGTGTGTGTGTGTGTGTGTGTGTGTGTGTGTGTGTGTGCTTACGCATGTTTGTGTGTGTGTGTTAGTGCATGCGTTTGTTCATTCATGTTTGTGTGCATGGGTGCTGCAGCAAAGTGGCAGCACAAGCTCACAGAAATGGGGAGGGGGGTTGCAGAGAAAAAGAGAGAGAGAGAGAAAATGAGAGGGGGGAGAGAGAGAGAGAGAGAGAGAGATAGAGAGAGGGGAAAAGAAGCAGGGAGGAGAAGGGAGAAAGGCGCACATTTACAGTGGCAATGGATTTCCTGCTTTCACGCTTTCCCCAACCGTACCCTGTGAGACGCCAATACTCCAGATTTCCAGTCACCACAAGGTAGATTTGAAGCCATCTCGGTAATAGATGAATAAAAAGGCAGTGAGCTGAAGATGATTCACCTTAGCTACAAGTGCTCATCTACATTCTCTGCACCACTAACATGCAATTGAACCTCAGGGTGAGGGCGGTTCCGAAAAACTGGGGCTAGGGGTGCTGTGGGGCGATAGAGAGAGAGAGAGAGAGAGAGAGAGAGAGAGAGCGCGCACGCAAAGGAAGGAGGGGAGCAGAGCGGATTAACAGGACTGCACCAACGCGCTGGAGTCATGGCTGGCAGCGGAGGGGATGCAGCCCCAAGCACTGGTCCAAAGCCAGCGCTGCTCCACTGCTCACACTCTCACACTGGCTCCAAGTCAGATGGGACAAGCTCTCTCTTTCTCTCTCTCTCTCTCTCTCTCTCTCTCTATGTCTCTCTCATTCTCCCACTTCACTCACTCTCTGTGACCTTGAATGGGTTGTTTGGCCTTGATGAATGCAGGTGATCCCAATTCCAATTTCCTTCGCTCATTTCTCTCTCAAATTTTCTGTCTGTCTCTGGCATTGCACTGGGGCCTTGACTACACATTAGTGTGGTTTGTTTAAGAGTATCTGTGTGAGTGTGTGCGTGTGTTTGTGTGTGTGTGTGTGTGTGTGTGTGTGTGTGTGTATGTGTTTGTGCACATGTGCGCACACAACCGTGTGTGTGTGGTTGTGAGTACAGTTAAATCCCCTATCTCTTTCTTCTATTCAGTCTCACACTTTGCGCACAGCCAACCCAATCACCATGGAAACCGGTTCATTAGTGGAGCAAGCTCATGGTTACCATGGCAACATAGCAGAAGTCCCTTGGAGACAGAGCACTATAACATGAGTTGTGTGAAAGACTGTGTGTGTATGTGTGTGTGTTTGCAGGCTGCACTGCTTTGAATGTGTTTTGTGTATACACCACAAGAGTGGCTGTGAGTGAGTAAGAGAGAGAGAGAGACGGGGGTGAAGCAAGAGATTAAAAGAGCGGACTAGAGGGTGTGTCTGAGATGATGTCAGTTTCAAATACAGGCACTATTCCACACTCAGAAAAAAATAAATAATTCCTGTCTCTCTCTCGCTCGTGTACACACGCACACACACACAGACATACGAGCACATTGAAGGCTTTAGGAAAAACAACAAATCCATAATTAAACCATACTGTACATAACAAAATTATCCACAACCAGCGCTGAACACAATTATACTGAGGATAATTCATACCATTATTGTAATTGTCATTTGTGAGATTATTAGCTCAAAACCACTCACCCATAATTGTTTTTAATAACTATAATTCTGGCGTAAATTTGCACAAGTGCATCATTCCACCGTGCCATGAGGGTAAATGCACCTGAAACTAACCAATAGAGACGGACAGTGACAGCTCTTTCACAGCTGTATGCTCATTTACAGCAACTGACCTGGAGTCAGTGGTGATATTTTACTTGTAATGACTCCACAAAGAGCTGAGGCGCATGGAGCCAATCCAAGAACTGCTACGGAGGGCAGAGGGCTTTAGAGATTCAGCGGCCATTTTCAGACTTCATTTTCTGGGCCTCTATCAGTGTAGGGCAGCCTTTGAAGTGTCTCAGATAGGGGCTGGAACACAGTTTAATCCACGGCCCCATTTAAGGCGGATAATTGATTATCCTTACAGAAATAATGGCACCCACATTTGCCGGATTGAATTCACACATCTCTCTCTGTCTCTCTCTCTCTCTCTATTCTATCACACACTCCACCTCCACCCTGTTGAGGATTAGGATTGGAAGCGTGCCACTGTGTGGTCATTCAGCAAATGTGTATGGCTGAAATGTAGATAGATAGAATGAAACACTTTTTGCAGTGTTTCATTTTTATTTCTGTTTACTTCAATGTTTTGTGATTTTTTTGCAGATATGTCTGTTATCTTTTTGTTGTTGTTTGAAATTCTAGATCTGCCAGTAATTGATTATCATCAGAGGGTGCTCCAGGTCATAATCTGCGGCTGCCTGATGGTGGTGGGTGGAAATATCATCATCTTCACACCAGGGGTGAGCCCCGGTGAGTTGAACCACTAGGGGCAGAGGCGCTCCAGGATGTGGATGTGTGAAGACTCAGCAGATCTTCCCCGATCTCCTCAACCCGCGGGTGTAACTCATGGGGAAAGGAGCGTGTGGGCACACCTCGTGCCCGCCTCTGTGGCACTTAAGACGGGTGAGTTGCTGCCTGTTCGCTTTCCTCCGCCGGAGTACGGAATCCTAGCGGACGTCTTTGGATGCTCTTACTCATCTTACCCCGCAACAGCAGTCCCACAATGAAATGAATGTCACATTTTTATCTCTCCCACTCTGTCCTGTGCCTCTCTCCTTCTCGTTCTCTCTCCCTCGCTTTATCTGTCTCACTCACTCCCTTTTTGCTTTCTTTCTCCCTCAAAAGACACAATGTCTATCCCAGAGCTTAAGAGCTTCATTGATAAAAAGAAAATATCCCCAAGCCAAAGCTGTTTGTCTCACGTTCATTTTTTTTGTTATCATACCTCAATTACATTCCCCCTCTCCCACTCTTCGTTTTCTCCCTCCTTCCCTCCATCTCTCTCTGTCTCTCTCTCTCTCTCTCTCTCTCTCTCTCTCTCTCTCCCTGAGTCATCCACTATTTCCCCTGTAACACAGCAGTATCATTGTTCCTGTATCATAGTCCTGTCTCCAGCTCTCTCTCCCTACAGCACCTCTATCTCTTTGCTTTGCGTCCTTTATTTCGGATCCAGATTGTGTGAGTTTTACATAGTATCATGTCTGTCTCTCCCTCTTTTTTTTCTCTCTCTCTCTCTCTCTCTCTCTCCCTCTCTCTCACACACACACACACACAAACACACACACTTTGCTCTCACTTTTTCACTCTGGTCCTTTTCTGCAGAGCATGCGAAGGGGGATTAGAAGCTTTTAATGAGATCTGTGGGGAAATAACCTCCCCTTTACTCTCTCTCTCTCTCTCTCGCTCGCCCCCCTCTCTTTCACCGTTCCCACCCTCCTCTCTCCAGTCACAAATACCCCCTTCCAACCTTGTCCCCCCTCCCATTTCCTCTGCCACTCTCCCTGCGTCCTGTCCTCTTCATCCCTGCGTCCTGTCCCCACTCCCCACTCTGTCCTTCCTTCTCTCTGTTCCCTCATGCCGCACCCCTCTAATCTTCCTCTCGCCCTTATCTGCCAAGTGGAGGCTTACTGTTATTTTCACCATTGGAGCTTTACAAGACTGTGTGTGTGTGTGTGTGTGTGTGTGTGTGTGTGTGTGTGTGTGTGTGTGTGAGTGTGAGTGTATACTTTAGGAGGGGTGGAGCTCCCAGTGCCCTTTAGGGACCCTTTCCTCAGCACTACTGTTTGCGTGCCACGCCAGCCTCTCCCTGATCTCATTAAAACACAATTAACGAGCAATTAGGGTTTATTAAGGCCGAATCAGCCAGCATGTAGAACAGGCCTAATGTACTGGGATTACCCAGATACATTACTCGACACAAGAGAACAGGGGACAGAGGGGCAGCGGATCAAAACAGCAGGAACAAGGAGCACTAGTGAGGGTAGACTCACACAAGCCGGAAGGAAGAACAAAAGGATGGAAGGAGGAATGGAGAAAAAAGAAGGACAGAAGGAAGTATGTAAGGCAGGAAGAAGAGATATGGCACCTCTCCATCCTCCTCTCTCAATGTCATTCTCAGCTCATTCTTTTATTATGTTCAAGCTAGTGACATTCTGTCTATCTTTGCTTCAAGCTCAACTGATTTAAGTCTGTGTAGCCTCACTAGCCTTTCTACACAGTCAGACTGGCTAAAATATAGACTGTTTCAAGAGACTTAGATAATTGCCGT
>JAVQKI010404598.1:0-11547 GCA_036025975.1 Nematalosa erebi | reverse complement strand
TATTTACAAATGCAAGTTATTTTATACAAATTTGTTTATTTATTTGTATATCTCATTGTTATATTTGTATTTGGATATTTATAAATGCATGTATATATATAATTTTTATTTGTATAAATCATTTTGAGACAGTTCTATCTCCATATGGGGATGTTATAGCCCAGAGCGACAGCCTACACTTCCCTGGACAGACCCAACAGTCTATGACTACAGATGGCTTAGTGAACCAGTTTTGGTGGGATGCACAAAAACCACATGCAGCCAAATGTGGCCAAGACAAAATAGGCGAATTTCACATTACCTGACTTTATCTGGCCGGCTGCAGCTGCTAATGCATTTTGGGTTGGAAGCACTTCTGTAGGCCTAATCCCATCCAACTGATTATTTTTGGTGTTTTCAACCCAGAGGTAATGTCCATTTGCCTAATATATTAGTGGTGGATGCAGAAGGCTGGCTGACACGCTGGAATGGTCTATTCCATCCTAAGCCATCTAGCTCTGCAAGGCCTTATTCCTGAGAAAGGTCAAATCGTTCATGTTTGCCGCAAATTGCTTAACATCGGTCTTTTCATCCAAGCACTATTTTCCTTGTTGTTTATTCACCTTGTCCCACCTTGTATTTTACCACTACACCTCAGTGTGTAACTGGATGTTGTCACCTGTGAAGCCTATTACTCTCATTTTAGAGTTTAGTTTGTTTGGCAGAGGCAACCTAGAAAATGCATTACAGGACATGGGTGGCTGAACCACAAAATTACATTGTTCCACTTATCTATCACCCACAGAAAAGAAGGCTATTGGGACATGTATGAAGTATGTTTTTGATCATTATAATAATAATTGATCATTATTATTATTAGTAGTAGTGGTAGTAGTAGCAATAGCATTTTTATTATCCTATCACTAATATTACTATAAATACCTACTAATAGGCTTTGTGTAAGTTATAGTTAGGAAGAACGTTGAAAAAGTCTGCAAGACACCATTCTATGCTCCCAGAGTTTATTTAATACAATCCTGTGCCGTTTCGGGCCTAATAGCCCTTCATCAGACGGGCTATTATGTAAGTTATAGTTAGTCAATTATTTTTGTTAATAATGTGTTTTTGTTGTTGTAGTTGCACTGCTTTGGAAAAAAGCATCTGCCAAGTACCCATCAACATGAACATATTGGCATAAATAGTCACTGTCAACAGGGGTAACAACCAATGTGGGCTACTGTACTGCTGTACAGTAATTATCTTGATAAATTATTGTTTCAGGTGTTGCATACAATTTCTGTTGTTTTTATATTGTTATCTACACCAATATACAAACCTCATTAAACACATTGCAGTCATCGGCTTTCTAAGTACTCACTTACAGTCAGCCTTGCCTACCACTAGTCTGTGTTTTTTTTCAGTCAAATTTTGTCTCCTAGAAAACAGTATTCGTTTGTCATTGTGTTTTATTTTTCCGCTAGTGTAATGTTTATGATATTATCTGCACTACTGTAATACAGGACAAGTCATATATGGCAACACACAGCAAATGGAAAATTCTTTTGTCAATCAAAACCTCTGTGACATGGCAACAGGCTGTGTTTCCAAAATCAGCCTCTTGATGTGATAGCATCAATCCTGTCTTATCACCCTAAGTTCCCATTGGCTGCTGTGCGAGCCTAATTAAACTGCAAGGGAATCCTGGAGCATTGCATCCCCCCACTATCTGCGCTGATAGTGAAGGAAACATCTAAAAATAGCAGGTCCCCCATCCTCTGGGTCTGCCTGGAGGTGAAAAATGCTCACACATAATCCAGCTGTGACATAAACCAACAGGTTCAACAAATAACTGCCATAGAGTGTACTAGTTTGATTCCATACACCCAAAATCTCATTACTGCAAGGGGGGATGTAACATTACATTAACATTATCTAATCAATAGATACAATATAAGAAATGCCACTATTATTGTTCTATTATTTTTACATTAAACAAAAATCACATAAATTTAGTACATGCCTTATATAAAACGAAGTTAAAGAGAAAACATTTCAAGGGTCTATGAAAGCACCAGAATGTGATGGTACAGTATTTCCACAGGGTAGAGAGCAGTCAAGGAAAGAGTGAGACAGAAAGAGAGAAGGAGAGAGAGATTGTGTGGGACTGTCTCTATGACTATGTGTGGACGAATATGGAGCCCCCTGGCAAAGCTCAACATTGCACTCCTAGCTGAATGTCTGTTAGCAGCACCTGTTGCTTTGCATGACCCTAAAAGGAGAGAGATGGGCCAATCAGGATGCGGCTCACGCCTCTGTCCGGCCTGTCAAGTGGGAGAGTGGCCCAGACTGGCATTAGTGCTCAGCTGTCCTACGCCCCCCAATCCCTAGCCCCCTCCCTCCCACATTCAGGACCCCTTCCGACATGCCAAAGCACTGGCCCACTGACATATACAGTATCCTTCCAAGACATAGCGAGGAAACTCTCTCAAAGGCTTCCTCAAGCAGATCCAAGTCATGTAATCATATGATAACAAGCTGGGTGACACACATCTTTTTTTCCTGGGACACTATCCACTCCCCTCTCATGATGAGTCACACATATGCACATCCAGTTGCCAATCCACAATTACTAATAGCTGCTTAGAGTACTGAAAAAATGTTGACCTGATCATATCAACTTTCATTTTAAGCATAACAAGCATTAAGCAATTTAAATCTGTCAAAGCTTGCATTGGTACCTAGAAACAAACACCATCCCCAATGAAAAAACAGGCAAGTCTGATGTTCTAATGGGAAAGGATATCAAATTGGCAGTAAAAAAAATCTGTTAAAACCAGAGTTTTAAAATCACTTGCAATATTACGAAGATAAGAAGACCCAACCACACCTTACATGATCCTTGAAGCAAGCACATACTTTCTGTCTAATTTTAATCGGTGATATATGGGTAGCATCTCCCCCATTTTGGAAAAGATTTGTTTGCCACAGCCAGATACCTTTCCTCCTGGGTTCTTTTCGCTCTTTTTTCCCCCTTAGAAGCTCTTAATTTGGACTTGCATGAACTCAAAGCTCCTCCCTGTACCCCCGGGAAGGGTCTTATTTAAGGAGCTCGCTCCCCCTCACTCTTTGTCCCAGTGGAAGCATCAGTCCTGCGATACTACTTGGTGAGTGCATCTTTGCTGCTGGAGTCTGTGAAAGTTGTTTCTATGGGGTAGTCTCAGGACTGTGGAGGTTAATTTTTCATTGCTGCTGCTGTGGATAGTTGGAATCATAGCTTGTGGATTATTAGATAACAGAAAACAGGAGGCCTGTGAGAGTTCTAAAATACATACTGTATGATGAAAGTGTTAAATTGGCAGGCAAAAGTACACATTGGTTAACCTTGCTCATAGTTGTTCAGTTTTCAAGGCAGAGAAAGTTTGAATTGGGAAAACAAATCTCACAGCATCCACAGGGCAGGCTTGGTGTAGATGGATGTCTCTTATGAATGAAGCCATTACTGATGAGGGGGCTGTGAGCCCTACTGTAAACAGTGGTACTACAATGTGGCGACAGATGCAACAGGACCTCTCTTTGGACAGCCACCAAACAGCCTCGTATGTCAAATAGCCATTGATAAGTGGAATTGGCAGAGAGTCTGCAAAGCCCTTAAAGAAGCCTAGTTTAGAAACAGAGGGGGGTTGTCACCTTAAAATAGCTCGACAGGCAGAGGTGTCTGGCATGCACCTTCTTTGGCCACTCAGACTGAAAATCTATCAACCTGATAGTGAGGACAGCCTATGTTATCAGGAACCTCACTGAATCTTTCAATTGTTAGATCTAAATCCAGAAAAACAGACCTGAAAGTTTTCTCATTGATTGACCAATTTCAACATTAATTCAGACTAATGATTGATTTGTAGGCTGTAAAATATTTGTAACATGAACTTATATGTTGACTTTTAATCATATTTTTTCCACTCAGACCATCCCAGTAAATTGCAACAATGTGTGACGACGACGAGACTACCGCCCTTGTGTGCGACAACGGCTCTGGCTTGGTCAAGGCTGGATTTGCCGGAGATGACGCTCCCCGTGCTGTCTTCCCCTCCATCGTTGGCAGACCCCGCCACCAGGTCTGTACAGTGATAATTCACTTAGACTGACTTTATTGTCAAACTGACAAAAAAGGAATGCAGTAATTTAAAAGTACACGGTGATAGAAACCACACGGCGTATAAAACACAAGCCGGTGTATTATGTAAGCAAAAAAAATAAAAAACACACAATGTGTGTTGAATCATGAGGTTATGACAAAGGAAGTTTGAAGAAAAGAAATGTACGTATTGCCTTCCCCCATGTAGTAACCCTTATAGATGAAGAAATATAGCTCGGTAAATAATTCAGAGAGATTAATTAGTGAATTCTCTTTACCCTAATTATGGCACATTGCTCTGTCTGGTCAATTTGCACAATACTGTCCTTTTTCCACATAATGAATTCTGGGAATTATCTGTTTGAAACCTGGACTGATGTAACAGAGCCTATTGCATATTGTTATGTTGTGCCCATGTTGTGTCTTGTGTTTTGTACCTGACTGCAAGACAAGTTTCCCTTTGGGACAATAAAGTGTACTAGTACTGTACCACTACGACATGTCAGTTTCTAAGATCTTTTCTCTGTCCAACAGGGTGTGATGGTGGGTATGGGTCAGAAGGACAGCTACGTAGGCGATGAGGCCCAGAGCAAGAGGGGTATCCTGACCCTGAAGTACCCCATTGAGCACGGCATCATCACTAACTGGGACGACATGGAGAAGGTGCACCTCTGCAGCCTCTTTGGTTTCATTCATGGAGCTAAACCACTAAGGATCTTGTTTATGGTTTCCAATTAGCAAATTAAATATTGCCCAGTTACTTAGCTTTAATTAGACTTAAGACTTTGCACATCAATTAAAGCCCATGGTGTTTATAGAAATGACATATGTGCTTTAAGTCAGTTATAATCAAGTTTGCAGTGATATTTATATTGTTCCAAGAAATTATATATTTGTACAAAGAGAGCCATGGATGTCCATTTATAGTGTGTTTCTGTGCACCCAGCCATCTTGAATGCTGACATTTGTCTAATCCCTCCAGATCTGGCACCACACCTTCTACAACGAGCTGCGTGTAGCCCCCGAGGAGCACCCCACCCTGCTCACAGAGGCCCCCCTCAACCCCAAGGCCAACAGGGAGAAGATGACCCAGGTGCTGCTTGTCCTCGTTTATAGTGTTAGAAACTATACACCACTGTCACAGAGTCCAGTTGAAATGAATGACTGAATGCGCGAGTGCACTCAGAGCTGAGGCCATGTTTAAATTTGGGTGCTAATCTCCACTTGCAGATCATGTTCGAGACCTTCAACGTTCCCGCCATGTATGTGGCTATCCAGGCTGTGCTGTCTCTGTATGCCTCCGGCCGTACCACTGGTCAGTCTGACACCACCATACAGTAGTCTTACTCTTTACCACTTTTTTTACATTAACTGTATTGAGTGATCATATCATTATGAAGAGTAAGCATAATGTAATTCCGAAGGGGCAGACTTTTCTGAGATTCATAGCTGAATTAATCAGTTCAACCTCAGTCAACTCTTCCACACATAAGCACCCCAAAGAAGAACACTGTTTAGTTGACAGAGAGCAAGATGAATGACTGCTACATTGTTTTGGATTAAGCTTAATCCCCCATTGAAAGTACTATGTGGCCTCCACCTGTGGCTATCCATGTCACCAGCATTGTGCGTTTATGATGTGATACATGCCCCAAGTGACTTTCACATTGCATACAGTCAGCACTGAAGCAGTCCTTAAAAGCCTTACATTTACTCCCCCCTGCAGGTATTGTACTGGACTCTGGTGATGGTGTGACCCACAACGTCCCCATCTATGAGGGTTATGCTCTTCCCCATGCCATCATGCGTCTGGATCTGGCCGGTCGCGATCTGACTGACTACCTGATGAAGATCCTGACTGAGAGAGGCTACTCTTTCGTCACAACAGGTATGGAATGAAATAAATTAGCAATTATGACTACACTTGTTCTAGAAGCCAAGGGCTAGTTTGAATGTCTGTGTTTGTGTCACTATTTTATGAACAGTTATAAAGTGTTCAGAATGCAGAATTCATTTTTGGTGTCAGTATTGACCTCCTGAAATAATTTCCATAGCTGAACGTGAGATTGTGCGTGACATTAAGGAGAAGCTGTGCTACGTCGCTTTGGACTTTGAGAATGAGATGGCCACTGCTGCTTCCTCTTCCTCTCTGGAGAAGAGCTATGAGCTGCCCGACGGCCAGGTGATCACCATTGGTAACGAGCGTTTCCGCTGCCCTGAGACCCTCTTCCAGCCTTCCTTCATTGGTGAGTCCCATACTCTTACCACCATAACTTATACTTCACTTAACTTACAATATGACAAACTCCATTCATGCCTGTTCAATTAATCGACCTTTGAATATGCTGATGTGCACCAGGCATGGAGTCTGCTGGTATCCATGAGACTGCCTACAACAGCATCATGAAGTGTGACATTGATATCAGGAAGGATCTGTATGCCAACAATGTCCTCTCTGGTGGTACCACCATGTACCCTGGTATTGCTGACCGTATGCAGAAGGAGATCACTGCTCTGGCCCCCAGCACCATGAAGATCAAGGTGAGAAACACTACGTCAACCCCAAAGAAACATTTATATTTTGTAGGCTACATTAGTATTTTACATATTACTCAACCAGGCCATTACTTACAGTAGGCCAATACACAAAGCAGTAGCGAGCAGACTTGGAAAACAATCCTTTTAAATTGCCTTTTGAAGTATATTTCTGTGTGTTATTGGTGTGATTGAGTATTTTGTGTTGACTCTTCACTTAATTTCCACTATTTGGTGTTCTCTAGATCATTGCTCCCCCCGAGCGTAAGTACTCCGTCTGGATCGGTGGCTCCATCCTGGCTTCCCTGTCCACCTTCCAGCAGATGTGGATCAGCAAGCAGGAGTATGATGAGGCAGGCCCCTCCATTGTGCACAGGAAGTGCTTCTAAGCAAACAACTCTCTCCAGCCATACATTTGTACTGTGTCATTTACTGTATATAAATGTAATGTTGTAATAAAAATACCTATGTAACATTGTCAGTTATGTGTTAGAGTTTGTTGCATGTACCCCAAGGACAGACATCTTGTCATTACGCAGTATTTTTCCTTTTATTTATTTATTTATTTATTTTTTTTGCATTTTAAGTTAATGAAAATGATCATTCATTACAGTGGCTACTATGAGTCAAAATATTGCACTTCCGTAAAGTCGTAGTTTACAACTGTAATTACTAGGAAATTATTAACTTCTCATAAACTATAGGCCAACAGCAGTTGCAAATAAATTAATAGTTGCATAGAAATTAATTTAATACCTAACGACACTTAACATAGGATTCAATATGGAAATTTGAGGTAACTAGACACAGTTTGGAGGAGAGGCTCTTCGTGCTACTGCACACAGCCACAGCAGCAGCATTTCTGCTCTCAAACCACTAGGGGCAAGAGAAAAGACTTCACATTCTTTCAGGCATATACAAAGCTACCTTAGGGTCCTAATATTTGAACATTACTTGACCAATCAGATATCTCAATTTGGGCAGCTCTGCCGTTTGAAAATTTTTGCGGAAAAATACAGGGCAGTGAGTGAACTATGCAGTGAGTGAATGAGTGGAATAGCTTTGGATGTGTGGACAGCTGTATAGAAGCATGAATGCTTGTGTTTAGCAGCAGTGAGGATTATTTATATATTCGGATACGTAAATGTCGATAACTACGGTTAGTTTGTAGTTTGTGTATAACGTGCTGGATTTTAGTCGCTAAACTAACGTTATAACTTATTAGCCAAACGCTGAGCTGTGTGCTAGTTAACCTAGCTGTCGATAGCTAACTGACAAAAGCGACGGAAATGCAAATGAGAGTTTAGTGTGCAGTGGAAGATGACTTGGTGTAGTTAAGGTTAGTTTGTTTGATAGTTGACGTTAACGTTTTCTTAATAATAACAAAGAAATGTGTTTTCTAATTGCTAATTGCGTCTAATCGTTGTTAGCTTGTGCATCAATGTGTAAGGTTAATGTGGTGTGAAGGTAGCGTTACTTGAGGTGACGATTAGTAAGATTGAAGAAGGCTTTTGTACGTTTGATGAGGGATTTAACGAGAGGGTAAACTTTACAGTGAGCCAAAGTTAACGATTGAAGAAATATCGTAAGTGAAAAGCTCATGTTGGGAAGTGTTGGTTGCTGGGTCGCTAGCTAGTTGAGTAACTAGCTAGTGACTGCGATTGGAAGGAAAGTTTGATTTAGATTGTTTGTTGGAAAGTGAGGATGAAGGTTTTGGAAAGAAATGTGATGCGACTGGCAGTCGTTCAACATCTTCGTGCGACATACAACATCAAGACAAAGAACTGGAATAAAAGTAAACCGAACAACAAGTTGTCAACAACGCAGTCTGTAAGTTAATGGTGCTACTCATTTGTGTTATACTCTTGCTTACATACTTCCTTAGGGGGTTATACTTGGACTGTTAACAATTGCAGTTTAAAACGGAAGCATTTAGCGTTGAATAACACCTTTTCATCCTCAATGCAACAATCACATTTTATAAGTTTGCCTTGGCATAATATGAATCACGAGGGATCCTCTTAAACTGTTAAGGTCGTTGTGCGGTTTATGATTGGAACAATGCATTAGTTATCCCTACACTCCTTTATCGCGCATCTCTAACAGTTGGCACGCTAATGTGGCTGCCAATAGGTCAGGTGAGTCCCAAAATATCCGTGTAATCGTGCAAAATATGTTCAGCAGTTACAAACTGTAGTGAGGTGGGAACCTGGTGCTTGCTTACTTGAAATGACCTTTATCTGGAGTTATTTTGTATGCATCCAATTTATTGAGCTTGTCAAAGCTGAAGACTGAAATTACTGTGGCTTGTTGGAGGTGACCATTTGCATTTATGTGCAAATTACTTTGTAGGTGAAAGTGTTTGGAGTACCACTTGAAAGTCTGCCCCATTGTCCCCTCCTTGATTATGGCAGTGTCCCATGGTGAGTCATTTGTAGTAGTTATGTGTATTGTGATCTGTATGTTTATAGACATTATGCATCTCCACAACTAAAGGTCCATTAATATAGAAGACAGTATAGACTAAACTTTTAACCTGTTCCCAATTCCCAACATTTTTACTTGTTTAACACTCAAATCCAACCAATTTTAATACATTTTCCCAGCTTTCTTGTGGATGCCTGCACATACCTACTGGAGCATGCAAACACAGAGGGTTTGTTCAGAAAGTCGGGGTCCATTGTTCGCCTGAAGGCTCTCAGAGTGAGTGATTGCTCCGTCTGACCTTTTCTTCAGCTTTGGGGGGGACCTTGACTTGGGGGGCTTTGTTTGACAAGACATTGGAAGGGGGGTGTGTTGACATTGTCTGTGTCGCACAGGCAAAGCTGGATCAGGGTGAGGAGTGTTTGTCATCTGCACTCCCAGTGGACGTGGCAGCACTGTTGAAGCAGTTCTTCAGGGAGCTGCCAGAGCCTGTGCTATCCACAGAGCTACATGCAGCCCTCCTCAAGGCCCAGGAGCTGCCCACCAAGGAGGAGAGGACCTCTGCCACCATGCTGCTGTCCTGCGTGCTGCCCGAACGAAACTTGAACACCCTCCGGTACTTCTTCAGCTTCCTCCAGAGTGTATCTCAGAGGTATAGTTCTCTTGTACTTCCTCTTTTTTATTATTATTTTAAATGTAAGTGTTCGTCATGTTAAAGGGAATGCCATTTTCAACCCAAAGCCTTGACGGAGTGATCGAGAAACACAAAATAGTGGACTGGCTGCTGAAGCTAAACTATTAGGGCCAGTTAAACTAAAAACTCCGTTAGCTACCTCATTAATTAACTGAAGTTCTGGTTTGCTATTAGTTTTTTGTTGTTGTAACAGATTTTCTGGTCCTTCTACTGATGGGGACCACAATGGAAATAAGCTTTAGGGTTTTTTTTGCCATCCCTGACTATTTATTTTTTTATTATTATATAATTAATATATATTTTTTGTATGTAACTATGGCACAGGTTACTGTTTCATGTTTTATATCAAGAGTGACACTCAATGGCAATCAATCAATGGCACTCCATGACCTCGAACAACAGTGCTATGAGCTGACTATGGCTTATTTGTCTTTGAAGTATTATGAGCCATTTGTAATTATATCATAACTTGTACCCTTAATGTGTGTGCTGACATACTGTTTATTCAGTTACTCTGTTTGGACAACTGTAATGGCCTATCTTTGTATGTGTCTAAATAAATTTTTGTGTTGATGTCCTAAATGAAAGTTTATTTTTGCTTTGTTTTGCGTGTCCTAGGAGCGCTGAGAACAAAATGGACAGCAGTAATCTGTCAGTGATCTTTGCTCCGAACCTGCTCCACAGTACAGACGGGGCAGAGAAGATGAACGCTGGAACAGAGAAGAAGCTCAAGCTGCAGGCCGCTGTATTGCACTGCTTCATCCAGAATGCACGCAACTTTGGTATGATGAAGGCTTGAAATGCTTTTGCCTTGTGCACTTTAAGTGGTTAGTGGGGTTGGGACGCAGAGTTGAAGGAAAACCATGGTCTAACAAGATTTGTCAAGTTGTTTACAGTTCATACTTATTTGAAGTGACAGAAACCCTTTCCCTGGAGGAAGTTTAAGTTTAAGATGTGGTTTTATTTGAAGAATTATTATTTAGTGTGCTAATGGTGTGTTAAATTTAATTGGTTTAACACATTTTCTAGAAACGCCCTCCAACAACACCAGACACATTCAAATTCTTTTTGAAACCAAACAAGTTTACTGGGGGGTGGGGGTGAGAGGGGGGTGACAGTGAGCGGGAGTGAGCTGAGCGTTGTGCAACAGTCCCATCAGCCATTGTGAAACCACCGTCATGACAAGTTCAGTTCCCTAAATACCGTGAAGGTGCCTTGGTGCGGCAGCAGCGTGTGGTGACGATGGCCTTGCTGTTTGTCTGGTGACAGGTGTGGTTCCCCAGTTCCTCCAGGAGAAGGTTCCAGCCATGCTGGGCGGTGATGCCGGTCTCTTCTCCCCGCCTCTGGACCTCAAGGAAGAGCACAGCAGCAGCAGCTCTGGCATGAGGAGGAGCCACAGGCGCAGTCTGGGAGGTAAAGGGCCTGGACATGATGACTGGCATCAGCTTCCATGATCTCAGACTAACAATGCTCACATTCACTGACTGTCTTCAAAAGTTCTTCAAAACAAACTATGCTGGAATGCAGGTGTGGCTCTAGTTGATGCTTAAAATGGGGGAGAATGGCTTCAAAACACGACATTAAACAAGACAAACAAAACGTGAAAATATGGCTTATCCAGTTTCATTATACAGATCTTGCATTGTCTGTTAAGCTACATCGTAATAGGGAGGGAAAGTAATCTCATCGCCCCCTGCTGGTTGCGTTCCAACCTCTATGCTGAAATGAATGGGATTTTCTCTTCAAAAAATTACATTTCGGTTCACACTCCAAAGTTAGG
>JAVQKI010404504.1:0-13826 GCA_036025975.1 Nematalosa erebi | reverse complement strand
TACTCTACAATAAACAAACATCCTTTCTTCATTTAGTGTGTTTGAAATCGCATCCATAGTCTATGAAATCATCATGGATTTGAGTGAATCATATGTTTATGGAGAGCTGCTAGGTGAAGTTATTTGTAGACTACAACAGTATTATGTTTTTATGTAAAATTAGCAGACACACCTTGATATTTCGGAATCCATCCAAGAGCTTTGCCAAGATATCTGCAGTTGTCTTGCTCTCCAAGGTTAACAGGTTCTGCCAAAATGTATGAGGCATGCAACTTTTGTAAAGTGTGTACATTGTCCTCTGTCTTTGGGTTATGAGGATTTGCATGCGTTGTAAGTGAATAAATAGAACGTCTCTGCGAGCAATACATATATTTGTACATTTAAAAGAAGTTAAGCATCCGAGCTGTGAAGTAGTAGCACCCGCCTTTCATGTTGTTTGTGATGGACTAGGAGCTAGGGTTTGTAAAGGGGAATGGACCAATGAGGGTGCGTTCAGGAGGTGTTCCGCTTTCCCTGAAATTCTTTACTGATCCGACTTGTTAGAATTCAAGATGGCTGCCTCAGGTAAGTTATTTATCTCACAAATCACACTGTAAAATATGATGTGAGTTTAGGATCAAGATTTGTTTGGTGTTTCATCCTCTACTTGACAAAGACGTTTAAGTTTGTGGTCGTTTTATTGTGGTTTGTATAGATTATCGATATGAGAACTGTTGAGTAAATAGTTGGCTAACATTAGCACTGCTACTTGGGTTAGCTTCCTAACAGTTGGCTAGCTGACCATCTAATCCTTTCCGCCTCATGAAAATAGCATTCCCTCCTTTCGAACTCTCAAAAATCACCTGACGGGAATTAAACTATAAATAACTGCAGAAACGTCCAACGGGTCTTGGAATATATCGAAATAATACACCGTACAGACGATTAAGCGACGAACTGGAGAGGTATTTGGCCTCCACTGTAAATATTAATGAGGACTCAAATCCCCCTTAGCTGTACTGCTTGCTAGCTAGCGTGCTAAGTTAACTACCTTGCCACCTCGCCGACACAACAATATCCTACCTATGATTCATTTTGGAACTGGGCATTGACATCTGAGATGCAACAAAGACCTTTTATTGTGTTGCCAAACTTTTGTATGAGTACTGTGTCAGAGCTGTCTCGAGTTTCAGAGTGATAAAAAACTTAGCTAGATTGCTTGCTACGTTGTCAGCCACATCGAGCGAGTAACGTTGGATTGCAGGCTTACTCAGATAAATGCCATCAGCGCCAGTTTTCTGACATGTCATCTATTACTTAAGTGAGTGCATAAATCACTCTTGTGCTGGTTGAACTTGTACTGTCGTGGAGTACTACTGAAATGTTTTGACTGAGGGGTTGGTTCAAGTGACGCTGAGCCAGCTAGCTCGATGACAGCCAAGTTTCTGTACACCACTCGTTACTTCACGGGTTGCTCAGGTAGAGAGGAAGTGCTGCTGTTGTAGGTCAGGGGAAGGTTTGTTACAACGTAGCCTTGACTTTCCTTGATACGTAACATTAGTGGATGTGCATCGTTGTATAAAAGATCTAAAGTCATTGAGTGTAGCATAAAAGATCTGTGGCTAGTAGGCAGCTCGTAGATGTCAAAACCATGTTCCTAAAATATCGGGTAAGATTTTGCTGGTACTGACTTGCACATCTCATCATAGATGTTGGGTTGTTGTGGTATCATGTTCGCGAATTAATGGGGAGGATGAGGATTCAGCAAAATGGAGTGACCACTTGTACATCTGTCATGAACAACGTGGTTAGCAGGTTGTTTCACATAGCCATGTTTTTTTCATTTAGGTCTAATAGTTTCTTAAGCCGTACCGCAGTAATAGAAATGTAAGGATGTTGGTGAATGACCTGTTATGGCGGTGTAAGTTTTTGGTGTTCATGAGCAATGGAAAGGATGTGGTGACAGTGAAATGGGCAACATGATGATTTTTAAGCGTATTATATCACAGCTATTCAGAATTATTATGGTTGGTCCTGCCAATATGGATTGGTGTCTTGAATTAAAATCTGAGCATTAGAAATTGAAATGCCAACTAGGCAAAACCTGAGTGAATTAGATTGCATTTGGTCTTTACAGCTAGTTTTGAGATGCTTTAATATACCACTGCTTATCAGTAGCCTAAGCTTTTTAAATGGCAATCGCTGGAAGAGAAAGATCACACCCTGCTGTTACTATATTAAAGCATCCATTCTTGTGCGGAATGGCCCAGTTATTTAGCAAATAGGCTAGGCCACTGCCTCACATCACATTGTATAATTCTCAAAAAAATAGGTCTCTGCATAGACTGTTAGTGGATGGCATTAATCCCACAGAAAATGAAATGTCAGTCACTGCCTGGTAGAAAGACAGTAGACGAGACCCAGTAGGTCAGCTCATGTTAGCATGCTGTTAACTTTACTATTTTCAGAATGGGGTGGGTGGGGGGTATGTTGCTAGCCTAATGCCATTGAAAACATGGTCTGTATTTTGTACTATGCTGTGAGTGTCTGCATGTCATCTAACATGAGACTGCACGTGTACCAGGTTGTAGGTGAGGGCTCTTTCCTCCTGCGTCCCAGTGGATGAAGCTCTCTTGCAGCTGAAGTCTGCACTCACTGCTGCCTCCCCCCCCGCCCCCAGCCCCCGTCTGCATTGATCGTCACAACATGTCCTCCTCATCCTCCTGCTCTTCTTCGGGGGAGACCAGCCCTGAAGATGTGCCCCGCGGTGGGGGTACCATCCGCGTCTACCTCCCCAACAAGCAACGGACAGTGGTGAGAAGATCTTGCATCTACAAGGATACAAGGAAGTTTATTGTCACATGCATATGGTTACTGGAGTGTAAGAAATGCAGTGAAATTCTAGTGAAATCTAGTCCTAGTTTATGCTGCCAGTCTGTTTGGGTGCGTATACTGCAGATTTTATTATTGTGATTTAAAAAAAAAAAGGCCTCTCTAGGCAAGCATGTTGAAAATGTTGGGTTTAGCCCACAGTACCAACAGACAGTTGATCAGTGATTTTTTTTTCTGAAACGGGGAAAGAATGAGCTTATGTCTTCTTTTGATGTACTCAGTGTTTGGATTGGTCGCCTATTGTAATGGCGGCTTGGCTGTCCCCCACTGTTTTGACTGTAATGAGTGCTGCTCTGTGATGTGTGACCATCCAGGTGAACGTCCGGCCGGGGCAGACCGTTTATGATAGCTTAGACAAGGCCCTGAAAGTGCGTGGCCTGAGCCAGGACTGCTGTGCTGTGTTTCGGCTCCTGGAAGGGTAAGTGGACCCATCACACGCTCGCAGCATGACAGACATGGCAGACCACAGTGCAGCAATGTGGTTTGCTTTCTTTAGCAACTTTAAGCATATCAATAGTTGTCTAGTAGTAGTAGTCTAGTTGTAATAAAGAGTGTATGTACTCTTAATGTGTGTTTGTGCAAAGCTGCATTTATTGATTTAGTTTCTTTCATTGAAGTTCTAAACTAGAAATCTTTCTGTTAAAGTTAGGATTGATGGATATGGTGTATCACGCTATGCATGGAATGCATGAGACTTACATTGTAATAGATAAGGTTAGTTTGATTTTAGTGTTGTGATTGATTTTCTGATTGATTTCCAGTCGCAAGAGGCTGACTGAGTGGAACACAGACATTACCCCATTGGTAGGGGAAGAATTGTTGGTGGAAGTGCTTGATGATGTCCCTCTCACCATGCACAACTATGTAAGTTAATCAGGTTTGCCTCCTTGTCCATGCTGTCAGTCTTTTGCCGAGTGAGCATTTCAGTCTCCTTTTAGCGGTTAATTTGTGAAAGCTGTTGTGTCATTTCAGGTCCGGAAAACATTTTTCAAGTTAGCATATTGTGACTTTTGTCACAAGTTCCTGTTCAATGGGTTCAGATGTCAGACGTGCGGCTACAAGTTTCACCAACACTGCAGCAGCAAAGTCCCGACTGTGTGTGTTGACATGGATACCATGACAAAGCGGTAAGTCAGCTCAGCAGTATGGAGGCAGACCATTTGGAATCCTTTCCAGACACCCTGATTGTGCTATCAAACTTGAGCTACAGATAGCATTATCGCAAAGAGTTCATGGTCCTTGCTTGTGGCTCATGTTAACAGGTCAATCCCCACCAATTACACGGACAGCAATTACACAGACGAATGCCCTCAGATATCTATACTGATGCCAGACAACTCCATATCACACAGTGATATAGCCTTAACACCTGAGCCTACTGGGTAAGTAGGGTTTTTTTTTTTTTTTTTTCTATCCGCTGTGTAAGTCCCCATTCCCATGCAGTCCTGTTTCATACCAATGTGAGGCACACAGCCTTAATAGGGTCTCTTATGACACCCAGGCTGAGCCTCCTGTCCCCCACCTCCGCCTTCCGCTTTCCCCTGCCCGGGGCCGATGGCCAGTCCTTGCAGCGGCACCGTTCCACCTCCACGCCCAATGTCCACATGGTCAGCACGGTAGGGCCCGCCGGCACCAGCATCATAGAGGTGAGATGGCGCTGCCACAGCAACAGTCCTACATTTCAAGCCTCTTAGGGCTACTGTCACCGTCCCATGACCCCCCCCCCCCCCCCCATTCATATTACATGTCCACTGTGTTTATGTTCTTGATGTTTTTCTGTTCCTGTTGCCTTTTTGTTTTTGTGTTTACACTGTCATGGGTTTTTGAGTTGTTGTCACTGTTTCCATTTTTTTATTTTCATTTTTGTGTTCTCATAGGATGCAATAAAAATGAACAGCACTGTGGGTGAGTTTCTGCTTTGATGTTCCCATCACACACTGTTTAGTTAGTCATCATTCTTCAAGTGTCAAGGCACATTTGACACCAAAGTTGTCAAATATGTTTACTCATAACTGTTTAACTACACTTGTGAGAGGTTTTTCTTTTTGTTTATTGGCCATGTTTTTTTCACAGTCCAATCCCTAGAGCTTCATAGCCAACTAGAACACCGCGTCTAACCCTTTTAAATCAGCTTTGATTTCATATTATTAGGAACTCATTTTAGGAACAAATTTTTCTAAATCATAATGCAAATCCCTTGAATAACCTTGACACAGCTACCAGGACAGGTACTTGAAACAGGAATGTTCTCACAGTTTACAACCTGTCTCACAATTTTTGGTTTTCTTTTGAGCACGTAAGTATGAGGTCAGCGCATCTGGGGTCTATGGTTTGTGTGTGTGTGTTTTGAGACTTGTTCCTATATGTGTCAGGTCCAGAGACATCCCCCAAGCCCTCCACTAGCCCCCCTTCCCTGGGCTCTCCTGGCCGACGACCCCCCAAATCCCCCTCAGAGCACAAGGAGCGTAAACCGTCCTCGTCTGACGACAAAAAGAAAGTGGTCAGTATCTTTTGTGAGCGATCAGTATTTTACTGCCCCTAGCCTCTGTGTGGCTCTGATGCTAATCTTGGTTCACTTGAATGGTTGGCTGCAGCACCGAGGAGGCTATAGGGACTCCAGTTACTACTGGGAGGTGCAGTCACGGGAAGTGAACATCCAGAAGCGGATCGGTGCAGGCTCGTTTGGGACAGTCTTCAAGGGCAAGTGGCACGGTGACGTGGCCATTAAGATCCTCAAGGTGACGGAACCCACCCCTGAGCAGCTGCAGGCCTTCAAGAACGAGATGCAGGTGTTACGGTGAGAACTACACTTCGACCCCAATCTACGGTTAGAACCAACCATCTCCACCCTCATAAGCTGTTTATTATGAGTGGATGGGAGAAACAGATCCTGTGTCAGATGTGGATGAGGAAGTTAGCAAGCTGTGGGAACTTAAGTCAACTTTTAGGCAATCACCCTTTGATGATACAGAAATTAGGCAACACATGCCTGCAGTGTCAACAGTGCTGTTGAATGTAATTTGTTATGGTAAACATCATTGGGGTGCGTGGGACAACAGGGGAAACAGTGGTTATACATCAAAGTTTTGATTGGCCTTAGTTCACTTTAGCCTTTTGTCTGGCCCTTGAAAGGAAGTTTGACCTTTTAGAAATAAAACCCTTAGTCGAAGTGACTAATAACATCTCTTTTTTTTTTTTTTTCTTTCTTTCTCTCTTTCCCACTGTCTCTCTCCTTCTTGGCTGACCTTTACAGAAAGACGCGCCATGTCAACATCCTGCTGTTCATGGGCTTCATGACTAAGCCCCACTTTGCCATCATCACGCAATGGTGCGAGGGCAGCAGCCTCTACCGCCACCTGCACGTCCTGGAGACCAAGTTCGACACCATGCGCCGCATCGACGTGGCGCGTCAAACGGCACAGGGCATGGAGTAAGCAAGATCTAGGCCTGTTTCCTTGGTTGGCCTGAATCACATAGACACATAGGGATATAGAAGAGGGTTAAGGGAGTCAAGTTTTTAACAGTGAAGGGTACAACATAAGATATGTTAGGGATAACGGCCGCCAAAGTGTCCCTATGTAGGGGAATAATAGACGAGGCTTGGGCAAAGAACAGCACGATGTCGAACACCTACAGTATTTTGTGAGCTCTCAAATAAATAAAAGCAAGTTAATCTAGACTGAAAAAAGCAGAGTTCATCTAAACTGAGTCGACGAACTGTATAAAGAGTTAAGAGGAACTAGGCAGCAGCACTTCGCCTTTGGCATTGTGCTCTTCTTCGGCCACGCCTCGTCCATTATTCCCCTATATCGGGACACCTCGGCGGCTGTTATCACGCTTATCACCTGGTTACAACTCGTGTATAGACAATAAGCAAGAGTTTAAAACATAAAAGAAATATGCGGTTCAGTTTTAAAAGAAACTAACCTGTTTGGTTGCTGTACTATTTTCTTTGGTTATTGATCACAAGTTCATCTGTCATTTACTATGGTTGTTATAGTTACCATTCAGAAGAGTATTGATATGGAAAGGTGATCTAAACTTTTTTCACCAGATATACGTCATAGGTGTCCCGTTAGCGGGAAATAACAGACACCCTGCCAGACAATCAGAAAACAGTATTTCATTTCTCCGGGTGATAAACAAGAGAAGTTTACTGGGGCTGCTGTGGCTCCGTACCACATTTGGGTTCTAGGGTTCCTGTGGAATCCAACCTGAGGCCATTTTTTTAAATAAATGTGATGTGATCTGGTCAGATCTCTTCTGATGGCTTCATGTCTCTCTTAACTGCCACATCTAGTTAATGCCCAAAATACTGAATATTTTTGAAAAAGCACACTGCAACCTAGTTGTATATTCTTGTCTAATGTTAATGTGGAGTACCATTCAAGTCTAGTCAGACTTGCCTGTGTTTAAGCCATGTAGCAGAAGGGATCGTAATGTTCTAACATGATTCTTTCTTTTTTCCATCCAGTTATTTACATGCCAAGAATATAATTCATCGGGACCTGAAATCAAACAGTATCCTCTCATTCTTTTACACGCTTGCGTGATGTTACATTTGTGTGAGGAAATACTTTAATGTCTTCAGTACATTTGGACTAATGTGTGACTGTAGGTTCAAGGTACTTGAGCAATGCTTTGGGCCAGTAAGGACAAAGTTAATGGCAGAATTGCTCTAATTTTGAAAAGCTAGTCTGAAGAGAAGGGGAAAGTCAGGTGCTGCTAGTCAATCTCTTTGTGTATAGGTGGGTGTATAGATCCCCTCCCCCTCTCTGTTGTGCTGCCCTTTTTCCTTAGCTCCTGTGCCAGACATCTTCTTGCATGAGGGCTGGACAGTAAAGATAGGCGACTTCGGCCTGGCCACAGTCAAGTCTCGCTGGAGCGGATCGCAACAAGTGGAGCAGCCCAGCGGCTCTATCCTGTGGATGGTGAGTCCCACTGAACAGAGGGCAGTGCACCCAGCCCAAGCCATGGCCCAATTAGAAGAGGCTGTGTCAGGTCGTCCCAGCATTGGGATAGCCATGCTAGTGTAACATCAGTCTCACTTTTTGATTGATTAACAACTTTATCAGGCCGTGTTCATTTCAGCCTCAGATTCAAGGTTACTGGTGATTAGATTTTCCCTTGTGACAAACCCAGGACAACGTGTTTGTTTGTTTCCCAGGCGCCTGAGGTAATACGGATGCAGGACAGCAACCCTTACACCTTCCAGTCAGACGTGTATGGTTACGGCGTGGTCCTGTTTGAACTGATGTCCGGCACACTGCCTTACTCCAACATCAACAACCGGGATCAGGTGAGCCACAGCTAGACTTACTGCAGGTGGAGCCTTGACTTGGAACTTGTAGGGTTAAATAAATATGCAATGCATGATTTGGAAAACTGATGTGGATTTGGATATTTCTCTGATTTACTAGTCGATATAATTTTTTTTTTGGTTGCTGTTTTTCAAAAGAAGTTAACTTTTGTTAAAGGATAATGTTGCTACTTGGCACTGTTTACTGCTTCATTACTGCCAGATTGGATCATGAGGTGTGTTCTTAAATCTTAAAGTAACGGTAATCCCAACCTAACGTTTTGGCTATTTTGGGAGAATGCTCATTCAGAATGCTATTTTGTCTCAGGCTGGACTTAATCCCTGTCTGGGAAGCTTGCCCTTGGAGTGCTTGTGTTTATGTTTTCTTGCTGGTGCTGGCACCACATGGTGTACTCTTGTGTTTTCCAGTCCAAAAATCCCAAATTTATGATGACCACTCTCCCCCACCCACCCCCTTTAACATTACGAGCTCTTTAACATTACACACACACACACACCACACACACACACACCACACACACACACACCCCAAGGGACTGTGGGACTGACCACTGGAGATGGTCTAGAAAATATACTTGAATTTTCTTTGCAGTATTTTGAAAGCCTTTTTTTTTTTATCCTTTATATCATCACTGGTGGTTTTTCATTTGTCAGAAGTTTCATTCATACAGAACCTGCATCTCTTTTGTAGTTTATCTGTCCATCTTCCTACTCTCTATTAACAGAATTATTTAAATAAAGATATATATTTTTTGTCTCCTCCATCAAGATCATCTTCATGGTGGGCCGAGGATACCTCTCGCCAGACCTCAGTAAATTGTATGGAAACTGCCCCAAGTCCATGAAGAGGCTTATTATTGACTGTCTCAAATTCAAGCGTGACGAGCGACCCCTTTTTCCTCAGGTGAGTCCCCCGCACATCTCACGCTACTAACACACGCACCAAGTTCAGTGAAAATTTTTAAGTGAGATAAAGCTGTTATGTAGCAACGACGGAAGTTAACATGCATAACGTTAATTGCTAGTCAGTGAGCGGATGAGATACAAATCTACATGGTTTGACCCAGATCAGGTCCTCTGTCAGTGCTCTGTTTCTAAAGTTGTAACTTGTGGTTCAGCTACTCGGGTAACCTCCAGTATGATTGACAGAGATTATCAGAAACATCATGTGCTATAAAAAGCTTGACTTCTGTTTTGTCTGTGTATGTGTGTTTGTTAATTTCATATAGATCCTGGTGGCCATTGAGCAGGTCCAGGACCTGTTGCCAAAAATTGAGAGGAGTGCCTCGGAGCCCTCCCTGCACCGGGCTGTGCACGCCGAGGACCTGAACCCGCTGCTGTTTCACACCACCAGGCTCATGCCCTTCTGAGGGCACTATGCCACATCATGGCAAGAGGGTGTGTGTGTGTGTATATATATATATACACACACACACACACACACACACACACAGATAGAGGGAGAGAGAGAGAGATAGAGAGAGAAAGAAAGAAAGAAAAACGGAAGAGAGAAACGAGGAGAAAGAGAACAAGCAACCTTCCAGCCCCACACGTTCTTTTTGGAGCTTGACTGTTGCTACTGATACCCCACCCCCACTTTGAGCTGTACCACAGTGTTGGTCTCAGCAATTATATGCACACACACACACCTTCACACACACGCATGCATTTGGGAATACATTTGCACACGCAGCCCTTTGTGATTCTCAAAGGCACATCTGGCCAAACTGTATAGCAGGCCTCCCTTGGCTTATAGGCTGCAGTTGAGAGTTGCTTTCGGTTGGCTAGAGGCAAGCAATCTTGTGGCGCTCTCTGGAATTTGATGGTGTTGTGCTGGCGTCATGCTGGCCCAGTTGTTTAAAGTCACACACCACCACCACCCCACCTCCCCATTCCCTTTTTATCTGTTGTTTTGGAAAATACTTCTGGAGAGAAGACATGTCCAGAAAACTCCACTAAAAACTTCAGGGACAACTTGAGTGTTTTCTTATGTGGAGACCAGTGATTTCATTTCAGTTCCTAGCTGGCTTGCTGATTTGAGTGTTTGTTTTTGTCCTTGTTTTGTTACTTTTATACAGCAGAATGTAAATATTATCAGTCGAGAGTTTTAATTAGTCCTTTAACATCAGCTAGCTTTTTAACATCAATCAGTTTTTACATAATCATGTCATTCTGAGCTGCCGTGTTCTCTTCTTTGCTCAAGTGCACATGTGTACGAATCCCTCCCCTTTTTCTTTTTTTTTTTCTGTTTCATTTTCTATGACCAGTTAGAACAAGACTGTAGTTCTAAACTCTGTTTTCTGTTTTCATTCCATTTCAAGACCAATTGTATCGTAATTGCCATTCGCTGCTAATTTGTAAAAGCACTGTGGCTACGCGTTGTCATTCAAAAGTGACTGTATAGAGGCATTGTTAGTTGTACCCCTGGGCCTTAGCGTGTGTGAACAACCAAGCTAATGGCTAATGGTTTATAGTCGATGGTAGAGAATCCAAGAAACACATAATTTGTGGACTTAGGGTCTGTGGAGTTTAAATGACCCTACTCCACCACCATGCTGTCTATTCGGTTCAGCATCAAGAGTTTTTGTGAGTGCGTCATTGCAATGTTGTGCTCCGTGCACAGAATACATCTGTGATGCCCACAGTCAAACTTGCATTGCGGCACATGCTATGGCTTAGCTAGATAAGGTCTATGGAATCAACTAAAATATTTAGATATATTATTACGAAGTAAATGTCTTGTTTATGTTTTCTTTCGTAGCCTCACTTCTCTGGCATTTGCAATCTCATCTTTTTATCGCTCCTCTTAGTGCAATAAAAGTGTTGGTCAGATTTCAGTCAGATAAGGATAATCCATCCTTAGTTCTCCTTGCCATAAAGGCATGACAAGATGACTTTTTGGATTTTATTTTTTAATTTAATTAAAATTTTTTTTAAATCTTCCTGGAAGCTACAAGTAACATAAGTGCAGTATTGGATCATGTCAGATCTTACTCTGCTGTATGTCAGTTGTGGCTTTGTTTTACGTCTTCCTTTCGTGGCGAGCATTTACTATTTAAGGCTGCATATAATGCAAAGAATATGCAACTGACCAGAGAAAAAACATTTCTGTGTGAACGTCGGTTCAGGGAAACAACAGTGCAGAAGGGAAAAAAAACAACTGTTTGCAAGTTAGACTGAGCCATCTCACTGTCTTTCTTTCTCTCTCACTCTCTCTCTCCTCTCTAAATACAAAAAGGCATTCCAAAATCACACTAACGTCCTTGAATTTCTGTCTGTTAATGTGTATGTCTTGTGTAAGCGTGCTCCGAAGTTCTCGCGCAACTGTGGAAATGCAAAGAGACTCTGGGGACCTGAAATGAGAGTAGAATAGCAGCACACCTTCTCACCTGATGCACCCCATCACCCTTTGCCAGCAGCAGCAACAACAGCTGCTGGGGCTGCAGGGTGATGCAGAGATGCAGGTTCCACAACAGCTTGCCTTCAGCTGTGCGGCTCTCAGGCTCTCTGGTTCTGCCTGTTGCGCATTCTGTCTGGCTAAATGCCCTCCCACTCCCCCACCCCCAAGTTTTGTTATTATTTTTAGTTACAGTTTGCTGCAACTTTGCACCACACATAAAGATAGACCACTTATACTGTATGCACCTCTTCAGCACCAAGAATGCACTAACTCACAAATAGACGTTTTGGCACGTTCTAACAAAGTGTTGTGGTGTTTATGATTGTTTTGAACAAGTTCTCTTTAACTGTAATATGGAAGTGTGGTTTGTGGGATTCATGCTTGGTTTAAGGCTGTGGCATCTGGAGTTATTTGTTTCAAGTCCTTTTGATGACTCCATGTTTGGCTAATGGTTACAAGGTTGCGTCTGTTGACTTTTCAGTGTCGGTATGCGTGCGAGCAGTTTCTGTTCTCCTCTGCGTTCATAGGGCCTCGGTTCCCTTGGTCCATCTTGTGCAGCAGCCTGTCAGTTTGGGCAGGCTGCACCATGTCGACTTCTCAACCGCCACTTTATCAAGACAGCCAAGTTTGCCAGCGCAGTGTTTTCAGAGACCAACAGCGCAGCACATAAAAACCTGTTGTTTTTGTTGTTCAGGTTGTTGTAGCAACAGACCTGTTGCACAGAACCAATGATCAAATTAAGAAAGAGGTTTTGTCTGTTTTGTCTTTCGAAGAGGAAAGGAAAATTCGAAAACGAATATGATAGCACTTGTCTGTGACCACAGCTTTGGGTGGGCCTCTATTTTTAACTGCAGCCCTAATGCAGCTGATGCAGCCACAAGAGGGTACTGTTGTGAGCATGGCTTGACATGGTAAAACGTTGATGTTGGCTTAAGTTGGACCATGCGCATGTGGGTCACATATCTGATGCCTGTGGTTGTTTGTGTTAACCACATGCTTCATAAAAAAGTCAGCAGAGGAGTTGAAACTGTTTTTTTGTGATGAGTGTTTTGACATGGGCCTCGAATGAGGGGTTGGGGGCTGAAATAGGTATGTCTGTGCATAATTTATTGGCCAAAAAGGTTACAGAACAAACAACTGACATTTAATTTTATTGTAGAAATGTAGGTTGTAGTCTGTAGTTTCTTTTGTATTTGAAATGGGGCTGGGTACCCCTATATAAAATGCTTCTTTTTTTAGAAGACTGTTTTGGTCGACTATGATTAGCACACATTTTTCCAGGGCATCACAGTATGTCCACAGGAAAAAAAAGTAGAGTCCAGTACTATTTATTACCTGTCTGCAGTCAGACCATCTATTACCTGTTGTGTGATTTCTTTTGACTTGGGACAAACAGGCACAAAGTAAATCTGAGCTGGTAGGATAAGGCTTTACTGACATGATGTGTTTAGGGATTAAAAGATGTGTGTGTGTGTGTGTCAGTGCATGTCAGTTCATTTGTGTTTCTCTCAAACAGTAACATCCCCCCAACTACCACCACCACCACCACCATGTTCTTCTCTTTAGCCGTACTAGGTCTTTTTTTTTTCTTCTTCTTTTTTTCTTGCATTTGGTGGTAAAGAATCTCCAAGGAGTCCAGCATGGAATTCCTTGGTGTTCATGAATACAAGAAGGGTGCAGCTTTTTGCATGATGGTCCGAAATCACGCTCCAGCTAGAAACAAATATGCACAAGATTGAACTCCCAATATCATGAACCTTGCACATATAACCTTTATTGTACTGTATAGTGTTTTTAATATTTAATCATTCCGTTATGAGGCAGTAGTAGTTTACTGGCCTATACAGAGCAGATGGAAATATGAATTTCTGTAAAAAAAAGGATGGTTGACAAACTTTTGCTGTATAAAAAGCAAACACAAAAACATTGATGGCATTTTCTTCAAGAGAAAGCCATTCGTGTTGTTTTTGATCATTTGTGAAGTGATAAATCACTTTGGTTTCTACCACGAGACCTTAACACCAACTAAAGACCTCCCAAACAAATAAAATTTCGCTGTGATATAATTACTCTCCCACGTCCCCAGGGTCAAATAATGTACTATTTTCTTCCTTTTTTTCCCTTTTTGAGCAGAGAAGAGAATGGTTGGTTGATTAATTAATGTGTTGTCATAGTTCTGCGTACCTTTAGGCAAATTGCAGTAATTTTGTGTGTATAGTTTAAAGGATTTTCTGG
>JAVQKI010404144.1:0-14273 GCA_036025975.1 Nematalosa erebi | reverse complement strand
ATCTGTCTAGTGCAGATAGTGTGCCTGTGGCTGCCTCTCCAGCTCCGTTCCCTCCTCCTTCAGCTTGCCACCTCAAGCGTTGCAGCCGCCACCTCGTGATTTATGGCAATAAAATTGTCTTACATGTAGCCAATCATAACATAATTATGCAAATACACTTGTGTGTTTGTTGCTTGCTCGCTTGGATGGATGAGCAGGTTGTGTGCATTCTGTTGATTGCAAAAGTTTGCAACATGTAATTAAATATGCAGCAGTTAGCATGCTTTTCTCCCACAGACATCCCTGCTGCCTGTTTTCCTTTCTCTACCACACCCCACTGTTTTGATCAGTTTTGAACCTGAACTACAAAAATCGTTATGAAAAAAAGCCTGAAAGGCTTAAGAAGACAAGCTTTTTAATAGCCTTCTCTCAAGACCTGGCTTAAGCCGTTTGATTTCCCTATAGATTCAAAGGGCAGATAAATGAAGACAGAGATCGTGTCAGCAGACTGCGGCTAAAGGAGATGGGATCAATGTGCGCGTGTGAGATGTGACTGATAAAAGCTCCCTGCCCCGGCACACAGCAGCACTGTGATAATTACTCCCAGGCAGCCAGAGACCGTCACTCAGATCCCTCTCATCACGGCCGGGCCGGGCCGGGCCGACGCCGCCTCACCTCGGCAGCTGCACTGCTGCAGCGCTAGCAGCACAATTGAGATGCGATGACAGAGACAGAACCACCCAGTCTCTCAGACGCTGGCTGCACGGACAGCACATCTGCATTCACACCGGCCCGATACCTGCCTTTGATTACGGGCACTAATACTCCTGGGTCTGGGTGTTTCTGTGCTGAGGCCCTGCAGTAGCATCTAGGTGTAGAATACACAAATGCTAATCAGCAGCTCCCTGGCAAAATAGAAAGCTACAATAGGCCTACATGTAGCACTCTATGTATGTGTAGCACTCTATGTATGTGTGGCACTCTATGTACATGTATAGCTACTGTATGTAGCACTCTATGTATGTATAGCACTCTATGTATATGTAGCACTCTATGTATGTGTGGCACTTCAGAAACCTGAGATCTGAGATCCAAGCAGTGGTGAAGAAATACTGAAGCATCGCTACGGTCACACTCACATTAAGCCTTTGACGATGTGTGTGTGTGTGTGTGTGTGTGTGTGTCTATGTGTAGGCACTGTGCATTCCTCTCAAACAAATGTGAAGGCTTCCATGGGCAAGTGTTCATTAGAGATAAGACAGATTTTTTTGTGTGCCAAGGTAATTTCCTAGCCTCTGTGGCAGACTGTGGGTGCCACTCTACTCATACCCAATCCAATCCTTTCTAGAGGCTATCTCTCTCTCTCTCTCTCTCTCTCTCTCTCTCTCTCTCTCTCTCACATCTCTCTCTCTCTTCATTAGGCATTCATAACCATTCAGCTTTATTATGACTCAGCAGGCCCTTTGTGATTCTCCTGATGCAGAGTCCAATAAATGCCATCCCACTACGGCTTCAAGGGGAAGGAATCATTCAGCAAATCAACACCCCTACCACTGAGGCAAAACACTGAAGTGAATCTTCGGCAGAGATCAATGGGATTCGCTGCTTCTTCACTGAACACAATATTTACTCGCCAGACTGGTGCCAATTTGTCACAAGACCAAACTTAGACAACGCTGGAGTACAGGTGCTTGGCGAACTGGCATATGGAAATCTCACACAACAGCTGCTGTTTTTTGTGCACAAAATCATTGAAGAACTGATAGTAAAAGAAGTTTTGCTATCAGTCATTCATGCTCCATTGTATCAATGTCTTCATCCCATAATGTAAAATAAGTGTAGTGTCTTGGCTGTGTTTCTAAATATAAACATAAAAGAGCTCTTTATCTACCCATAACATATGTGTAAGGAGGCACACTAGAGTATGTTCCGGAATATAAACGTGTGCTCAATGCTGTCTTTGATGTAAGCTCCATGACAGGAAATGCATCCCACAGCACATGGGCCTCTTCAGTCTGTCATTTGAAAGCAAAATCACATGCTTTCACAGGCCCATCTCGAAATAGCCGCTTGGGATTTCTTGCTTGTGGTAACTGTACATTAAGCATGTTGACAGAGCAGACCTTTAATGTGTGCAACTATTCTAGATGTGTGCGGCCAATCTTTCCAATCATGAGCAGATGGTGTTTACTTGATAACCAATGAGCATACATTAGCGTTGATAAAAAAGGCACTGGCTAACTTCTCTTTGAGAACTTTGGGAGATGAAGGCCCTTTTTTCTCTGTGCTGTCTCTGATTCCGGCTCTAGCTCATTTGCCCCCATATAAAAAAACACAGCCACCTTCATAGAGTTCCTCTGGGGCTCTGCTGGCTTGGCTGTTTTTACAGCTGAGTTGGTCCAGGACATTGGTCAATTTGAGAGAAAAGCTAAAAAAGGCGTGTTCATTGATCTGAACAGGAACACCGACTATTTTATCCAGTAAAAACCCAGTCCTAACTAAGTAACATTTTAAAAATGGCTTTAAGTAATAATCTGACAGCCTGGTAATTACTTTTAGTGATATAAATAAAAATCCCTTTTGATGATAAAGTAAATATGAGAAAACAAACGTTGGATTTGAGAATAATGGACGCTGTAGGGTTAGACCTTTAATGAAAAACATTTCTAACGTTGCAGCTGACTTATTTAATGTATTATTTTTGGATGTATTCCTTTGAACGTGTGCGTTTTCGGGCTGCCAACTCCGCTTTCTATTTTTGCAAAAAAGCACTAGACAGGCTCGGGGAGCAGATGAAGCCACGGGCAGAATCTGCTGGAGGTGGGCGCCAGCGGAGCGGCTGCCAGGAGAGCGGCTCCAGTCTCGGGCTCACGCTTGTTTAGCTTGGCTGGGGCTGCGGCGGTGGAGCCTGGCCAGAGACGACGGTTCCACTCATGCAGCAGCAGCCGCCGCGGCGGTGGTAGCAGTGAGGCGCGGCTAAAGCCAAGGCTCGTGCCTCTTCTCCCCGCCCGCTCCCTTTCGCGGCCTGACAGGGCCGTGTGCTGGGGCTGAGGCTGATGTGCTCTGACCTGACAGCCGCGCTGGCTGGGGGTGCCTGGAGAGGGAAAGGACCAGAGGGACTGGGCCAAAAATAAGCAAGCAGAGCAGGTGGAGGTGTGCGTCCTGATCCACACCTGAGTTAAACTGGTGGGCCTCTCGTCCTCCTGCCTGCCCTCTGGTCAACTGCTCTGGGCCTCCGCAGTGCCAGGGCCGCACTCTGGATAACTGCATGCAGCTCAAACTGTCTTAAAGGTGCCCTGCCATACATCCATAGGGTATTTTTAATTGTTGTCTGAGGTTTCCTGAGATGGTACATAACTGTAGTTGGGCTGAGAATGGTCCAAGGCACCTTAACCTTAACCAAGGCAACCTATTCAGAAAAGCCTAGAGTAAAGCTCCTAATTTTTCTGCCAATGATCATGATCTGTGCTCTGATTCGCTGATGTAGTATGATGGTGTTGCATGTCATGTTGACTGAATATTTACATTAGTTCACAAATGTCAGAATTGCAAGGGAAGAAGAACCAAAATGGAGTATTGGAATATCAAATTTTAGATGAGGCAGAGGAAGACATAGCCCATGACATCCACATCCACCAATTTTTTGGAGAATGTAAACAGACACTTTGCAGTGGTAAGCTTGTAATGTGTAGGGTTTCACACTAGCTAACATAACCAGACAGCTGCTTCATTATAAGAAGGTAACCATACAACCACAGGTTAAAACTTCTGAAGCCTGCTGTATTCACCAATGTTGACAAGTCATTATTTTCAAAATCTGCTGGACACAGACTTCATAAAAAAGCTTCTGTTATTTAGGAATGAAACTAAAAATGGGACAGTTGCTGTTTTGTCTGTTATCCTTATATCACATATTGTGTGATCGGTCTCAAGTTCAAGACAACAAAACATTACAATACGTTTGAAATGTCACCCATAGAGATGACGGGGAATGCTAGTTAGGACTGTATGGGGCGGGCACTAATCAAATGCAGGAGAGCATAGATTAGGCGATAATTCAGTACTATCAGCCAATGGCTTTGAGATAGTCAGTACTGCAGACAGCGAAGATAGTATTACATTTTCACATGCACCACCTAACCCAAATCACATAGACCTATCATATTTCAAAAACAACAGGTAAAAGAGTTTTGTGTGGCAGGGGGCCTTTAAGGGAGTCTTTGGGAGTGGACATGTTTGTTGAATTCACAAAGAAGGGAGGGAAAGGAATGTGTGATTGACAAGGCCAAGATGCTTTGGTGGTGCCACAAACAATCTCCTCCAACAGTGCCCAGGGCATAAAGCAGCTTTGCTTGGGCAGACTGTTAAACAGAAGCAGGTTTCTGGGGAATAAAACTTCAGATATCATTTTCCATGTACATGGGTCAATAGTAGCAAGACAGAGTCTTACATGTGTCTACTACTGGAAGGAAACACTTTTTTTTTTGCGGATCCTGAGGAATGTTGGCTAATAAGTTCAGCTTGAAGGCTCTTGCCATTGTGTTGTTGCGAAGGAAAACACAAGAACTTTCCCCAAGTCCCCGCTGAAGTGTTTTGACAGCAAGATTAATAAAGCATGAAGAAGCCATTAATAAGTAATGCTCTGCAGTGTTGACAAATAATGAAGAGTGCATCAGCTGGAGCCAAAAGTAAATCAACTACAAGCCTGAGCCAAAGCCAATGAAAAAATCCACAGCTAGCACAGCTCCCATCAAACAGCACATCCAGAGATTTACACAGAGCACAGGAAGGAGGGAGTGGGATAGGTATATTGAGGTGTGACTATGAGACAAAGAGTGTATGTGAGAGAGAGAGAGAGAGAGAGAGAGAGAGAGAGTGTGTGTGTTTGTATGTACTTGCACATGTTAAGTTTGTCTTCATTCGAAATGCCACTCTGATGTAAACCCAATTGGAAGAACAGCAGGGAACAGCGTCCAAACACAATAGCAAGCTTCCAGTCAGATGTCAAGCAGAGCCTTTGATTGTCAGACCATCCTCTCAAAACAAAGCCGGTCTCTTCCCATTCCAATTATGAATGACTACAAATAGCAAGTGTCAACAACTGGAGGCCAGAGGCATATAATGTTATTTTGTCATGCTTCTCTCTTTTAATAAGATTTGCTCTGTCTCTTTTGACCAAGCTTTCAACCTCGGCTAAAATACAGAGTGGAGTTGGCTTCATAAAGCCTGTGCCCTTTTATAGTCAAGTTATTACAGCTTTATGGACACTCATCTAATCACAGCAACTCCTGTCACTGCTATATTTATAACAGAGTGTTTAAATGCATTTCTGTGATCAGAGTGCTCAAATAAATGTCTGCTTTATAATAGGATTCACGATAAGCATCTATTTCCTCGTTGCCAGCAGGCAAAACAAGACAACTTTATACTTTGAGAGATGAATGAGATAAGAAAATGTTTCTTTGGAGCCACTTCACAAGGCCATATTTTGTCTCCGTACTACAGTGGGAGCCATTGTCCATATGGCTAAGAATTAAATACTGGCCCAGTTTTGCCTTGGCCGTGGCTTCCTCGGGCCTGGCAGTGGAAATGTGTTTGCCCTGACACATGGCCTGCATCAATCTTCTGCAACATGTGACACCCTCTGGCTGGGGGAGGGCACACACTGCAGGCCGCTCGGTCTGCGGGCAAGTTATCAATAATCTCCTGTTCCTCCAGACACCACCCAGCTGCAGGGACCCTGCCTCCACTCACACGGATCCGAGAGGCTGATCCATTCGGAACGCCTCCGCACGTCCCTTACGAATTTAATTTCACTGAACAAATAGTTTGATGTAGCGTTTCCCCCAATCCGACGTTCCTGCAAAACAAACAGATCTATTTGCACAGACGACTGCTGCCGCTAATGAGCTCCATGCAGCTGGCTGGTAAAACAGCAGGCTGAGAAGCACCTGATATGGCTAAGATGACAAACACCTCCGTGTGATTATGGGGAAATTACATTCCAGACACAGCTCTATTATTACTGCAAGCACTGTCAACTACAGCACTCAGGTGAGCCATGAAAGCATATTGTAAAAATGTGTGGTCAGACACTTCACTTCTCAGCTAAAGAGCTGACTGCCGATAGCTTGGCAGGAAATGGCTGACAAATCTCTAGGTTTGCGTCAGAATCAGGACCATGGACAGCATCATTAGCCGCCTTGTGTGGATAATTACACGGCCCTGCTAAAGGTTCAAAGAACACGTACACAGTATCCTGTGTTTTACATCTATGTTAACTGAAATGTACTTTATTTAATTAAGGAACTGATACCTTGCAAATTTAAAATACAAAGTGTTTTCGTTTGGGTACATTTTCATTATAAATGGCTCCTACCAAGGGGCCAGTTCAGTCTGGTTGTGTAATGGACCACCATTTATCTGTAATCACCAAATTTAATCATATACAGAAAATGTTTTGGTAACACACAGTTCTAGCCATCATTAACACAATGTCAAAATGTACAAAGTTGTAAATAAATAAATAATGGTGCTAAATTTACACAGCAACTTAACTGTCTGTTTTGCAAAGTGGAACTTAGTATAGAATGGAGGAGTGTTGTTAGTGCAAGTGGAAGGAGCAGTGTATTGGCGGTGCTAATGATGTCACAGGTGGGTTCATTAAGTGGGTGAGAAGGTATGCGCAGCGGTAGTCCTAACGCAGTGGAAGACGTCGCTCACTGGACTCAAACATAACAGACAGAGAGAGAGAGAGTGAGATAGAGAGAGAGAGAGAGAGAGAGAGAGAGCATGAGAGAGAGCATGAGAGAGAGGGCGAGTGAGAGAAAGACTCCACCGATGCTCAGGGCTTTTGAGTTCATGGTCTAACCGCTCCCTCAATAACAAGCACGCAAACAAATGATATAAACAACCTTGGAGTGTTGAAGTTTCATGTGGACTAATTAGGCGCTTGCACTTGGATGAGGCAGGAGATTTCTGCACTTGCTATTCAAAGTGTAAGCCACTCATTTACTCTTTCTGCCACTTATATTCACATCCTTAAAGGTCCCAGTGATATCATATCATACTGGACAGCTGCAGCGTTTCTATGCCCCAATCATCCGTGCACTACTGAATGCTGGTCAAAGGCCTGTATGGCAGAGTGCATTCTCAGCCTTTGAGCGGAGGATGTGAGCAGAGCAGCGTGGGCCAGATCTGGGAGAGCAGGATGAGCCTCTGGGGGATTCTGGTGAAGTGCGTGCACTGGCCACCGCCTGCCAAAGTAGGGGGTGCAGCTAGCACTGCTCAAGTGCTGCCGGGCAAACCAGGAATCTATGGATCTGATTCAGATGACCTTCCGACCTGCGCTTCTCCCCGAGCACTCTGCCAGTGACCTTTGACCCCGTATCCCCACAGCTCATCTCCGCTAGACATGCTGAGAAGGCCGAGAGCCTAATCAGGAGATGCACGTGTGTCTGGAATGCAGCGGAGGCACCTGGGAAGAGGGAGGACTAAGGTGACCCGTAAATGTATTTGTTGACCCCCGGGGTCACTGCCGGCAGGATTCAACACAAACTGTTATTAGAAAGGCCTCTGCTGTGTCTGCTTTTATCTTGGCAAGTCACGACAGCGAAGCATAAATAATATGCTTACAGTCCTGTGTGTGCATATACACACTTGCAAACACAAGGACACATGCACGCACACACACACACACACACACACACACACACACACACACACACACACTCACACACACACACACACACACACACACACATACACACACATATACACACACACGTCTAAGCACAGACAGAGATATGCTCACAAACAATCATTGCATCTTATTTTTTTTATCATGGCTTCTGAATATTCTGTCAAACCAAGGATCTGAAAAATATGTCAACCATTCAAGACGCTATCATATCATCTTTAAAAAAAGACCCATTGCGGCATAAATACCCTTGGCCCATGGTGCAGTATCTGACGCAACGTTGTCTGCAGTAAATGTAGGAAAAAGTACATAGCAGCTTTGAGGACAAAAACTCCCCCGATCCCTTAGTGTCTCCACCAGCCCTAATTGAGACCTCTGAGATTTCACCCACTCCAGGTAAGGGCCGACAGGAAGGCAGATCCTGGCCCACATTCAGCCTCGAGCCAATGAGAAGACACCAAACACTCGTATCAGCATCCAGAGGCGCAGGTCAAGAAACGAATATCCACCCCAAAAAGCAACCTTAATGAACTAATCACATCCGAGGGTGTTCCATCTACTTTTATTTCTCTGTGGTTGAGCCCTTGACAAGCAGCTCAGGCTTTTTCACTACCTTGACAATGTCAGAGGGGCCAGAAAAAAAGGCATTCTCCTGTGTAGCTAAGACTGAGAGACTGAGAATGAGAACATTTAGGTTGCATCCCAAAGGATATAGCTTGGCAGAACTGTTACCAACAGACTCAAGCAATGCTGGCGTGTGCCTCTCTCTCTCTCTCTCCCTCTCCCTCAATCTCTCTCCTCTCTCTCTCCTTCTTTGACCAGCCTACCAGTATGTGACAACACAGATTATTTACTAGTTGTATGGAGACAACAGCAAATGCAAAAATGCTACACTTTTGGTTTCTTTGCCTCACGGATGTTTGCACGTGTATGTCTGTAACACAAATAGAATCAAGCCCACGGCCATATGGCTAGAACTCAGGGAAGGAGGGCTCTTGCTATTTGCCTGGCTCCATAACATCTTCCTCATTTCATTTTAGAGTCTGTATCATGATAATTGCATCTGATTATCTGATCTATTTTAGACTGCAAATGAAATGCACGGCTCAACACACATTTGGATTCCGTATTGCAATAAAACAGAGAAACATAAAGCACATGAGGTGTAATTCACTATGTGCAAACAAACATCATTAATCCGTGGTCATGAAGCACACAGAAATATCACTAATGTGTCCAGAGTGTGGTGGGAGAGGCCTTTAAGCAAGTCAGACGAATGGCCTTTAGCACAGTCAAAAGACATGCATGGGTGGATCAGCTAGGGTTTCTAAAAGACCTGTAATCTGACTCAGCAGGAGAGCCAAGCACTGACCTCTGACTACAGCCATCTCCACACACGAGACATTAAATGAGTGGAATTACATTTTTTACAGCAGGATTGGCAAGGGCAGGGCTGAACCCTGAGAGTGTCTCCTTCCATGACAGCTGAAATGGTCAATGAGATTTTCAATTAATGTTCTTTGTGTTTAAGCACAAGGACATGTAGTCTTAAAAAAAGAGTTTTAAAACCTTTCCTAAGTCATTAAGCAAACACTTCAATCCAACATTGTGCCATTTTCATCAGTGCAGGGAAAAACTTAACATTAAGTATGCACAGGTTCCTTGAGAGGAATATGTTTCTTTTTTTTTCATAGTGAATAAAAATAGTCATATAAAATATATGCTCAATGAAATGGCAGATTTTCCCCCTGCTTAATTTCGGTGTGCTGTTAAGCTGGGGATGGTATGGCATAAGGCTGTGCATGGCGGCTCATATAAACTGACAATCTGCTGACTAGCTGGGGACTGGGGCTGGGTTCTCAGAAGTCCTCTGTTGAGTCAGAGACTTCAAAGGCCGCTTTACTTCTCGTGAGCGCAGGCGGGGCACGTAATCTCCTTCTGCGCTTGCATTATGCACTGATTTGCAAGCGAACGGTGGGCTCAATGCAAATGCTCTCCTTAGCAGCATGTTCGTCCGCCACGTGCCGTCAACAGCTGGGATAGGTGGAGGATATCAGACAGGTCAGATTAATTGCTGTCTTATATGGACCAGGCACTGATGCGAGTCGGCAGACGTGCCTGCCGGCACGACTGTGACACTATTGGATAATTGATGACAAAAGGAAATACTGTTAAATCTGCGGCTCACCGTGGCAGAATTTAATATTAATGGGATTTTCCTATTTCGATGGCACAAACTTTTCCAGTCTCTCACCCTGCATGGCCTCTGACATCTCCCTTATTACATATCCTAAGGCTATTAAGAGCAGACATGAATACAGAATCAGCACTGGGCCTGTCCTTCCACATGTGCAGCTGCTGGTGAGGAGCAGAGGACGTGCATTTCACGGCATTACCACTTGCAACATGCCAGTAAACACGAATTAAGTATTTATGTGATCTAAAATGGCGGGCCTATCACAAATGATCACTGTAATCAGAGACCAGTGAAAAGCAGGAGTAAAATAACTCCGGATTGAAGTGTTAATGTGGTTCCAATGGGGTACTGCATACAATAAATGAGCAATGTTAAAACCAGCACAAATAACCTGTGTAGGACGACTAGCTTTAAAAGGAGCAACGCAATTTGCAGCAAGGATCCATCTCTGAAATGTGCAGCACTCTGCTTTTGTTATGATAATGATTAGCTCAGCCATTAGTGAGACAAAAAAAGGAATCATCATCACCGTCTCTCCATGTGGACTTCCAGCACGTCCACCTCTACCAGCGCAACCACAGCTGAAACCTCTAAAAGCCTCCATGATTTCACTCCTCCCATTCCATCTGGTCAACATTCACGGTGGCTACTGCAGCAAGGCGCAGATCAAAGAATGTATAATACAGGAGATGATGAAACAGTTAGCCAGACACACACACACACACACACACACTTTCACTCTCTCTCTCTCGCTGCCATGACTGTAAAACACTCCTTGGCTGTTGACAGGATGACAGGCCCAGTCTTTCGGCAGCCCTCAGCCAGGTAATTACCCGCCACTGTCTCTCCTCAGCCTCATCAAGCTTACATTATTAATGAGAATCAAATCTTTAGTATGACCGGCAGGCTCACAGCCATGCTTCACTCCCCACAAAACTTTCCACAGAGGAGAAGGAATAAAAAACAGGAGCATTCCCTTAAAAAATAAAGTTTCAATAAATGATTATCCTGTCAGTTCCACATCACTATTTTACTCCAGCAGTTTCAGGAAAACATTCATCTTCTTTTACTGTTTGACAGTGATAAAAATTAGGACTATAAACTTGAGCAGGTCTTTGTCACTTCTGCATCTTTTTTTTCTTCTACGTATGCACATAAAAGTGAGAGGGCTACGTCATTATGTTCTGCACTGAGCTCTCCCTTGGTAAACAAATCAACTTAAACCTTAATTACAAGGGGCTGTCTCCATCAGAAAAGGAGCTAATTGAATACAGTGGGGTCATCACATTTAATAGTATGACTCATCATTAACACTCTGCTACAGCGATCGATACGGTCCAAGTGAAAAGAATACTTGAAAACAAAGCGCCACTGGCAACTAAGTGCTCTCTCTGATGAATGTAAACTATAACTCACACAAGGGAGGGGAGAAGCAGGGCGGGTCACAGGGGAAGGAGACGGTGTGATGAGGAGTGAGTGTGTGTGTGTGTGTTGGGGGATGGGGGTGTTTATTCCTATCTGAGGCCAGCTCAGATTACTCCTCATCAGCGTTGCTTTACAGCCCCAGCTGAACACAGGGACTCTCAAACCTCCAGCCCAGAGCAGAGCAGAGCAGAGCAGGAGCAAGCAGCATCTGCTGAGGCAAGCAGCGAGACCAGGGGAGAGCGGGGGAGTGAGCTGGACGGAGCGCGGCAGATGAAGTCGGCCATGTCGGCCTGACCTCCTCCGTCCCGCGGCAGCAGTGTCAGCCAGATGGACAACAGGCCGCCGCTGGGGTGCCTGGCGGTCAGCGCGGCCACGCTGGGTATTCGGGCAGGAGTAAACTCAATTACCCTGAACCCTGCATGCCACTGCCAACTCGCCAAAAACAGCCCCTGCATCAGAAACCCCAATTATGACAAGAAATCAGTCAAATGGCCCTGGCTAGAATGACACAGAGCTTGGGAGATATTTTTCCAGATCTGTCGTGGTAATATGACTGACTAGTTTTGCTACAGATATAATTTATTACTAATTTAATTTGTTTTATTTAATTATTTGAAACTAAAAACTGAGCCAGTGTGCCTAAAGACATGATAGAACAAAAACAGCCCCTACCATTCGCTCTTTGCTATAAGGAAACATACATTTTGCCTTCTGCTAAGATTAGCTTAGCGCTCAGCTTTGGTTCTAAACAAAAATAGCCTCAGCTTAAGCTACAGAATCAGTCTAGGCAAGAATCTAGGCCCGGATATATGCACATAAACACACATACACACACACACACAGAGACAGACACATATTTCCCACTGCCAGCTAGGCTAAGTATTTCATGCTTATTGTTTCTATCCCTGGGCACTAAGGCTTGTGAATCTTTAAAATGGTAGCTAAAGCGCAGAAGTAAAACTTGCTGCTCCCCACTTGCCTGCAGGGAGTGCAAACCACTGCCAAAGATGCTGGTTACCATGGTAACATTCATGGCACCTCCTATAAACCCTGTTAATTGACAGTGAGGAAAATGCCCTCAAAATTGCAGGCACGTTTGCCATCACATATGCCATGCCTGTGTAAAAGCAGGGACATATGTCTCCCTGAGATTTCACTATGAATGGATTCAGAGGGAGAGTCCTCCCCAAAAACAGACCCCAGATCTCAGCTGACTGACTGGGCACATCCACACAAGCTCACTGAGAAGGCTGATGGGACTCTTGGCAGCATCAGAACAAAGGGCAAGACAACTGAAACATCCACAGGATAATGACAAAAAATATTGTAATATACTTCTGAAGCCACTTCAGCAAGCCCACCGCAGTAGCTAAGCCACGGTTGCCTGTACAGTGTAGATGCATGTCTGTCTCCAAGCCATCTGTGAAAGCTACTAGGGGAAAGTGCATCACAGGAAATGATTATTTCCTCCACACATCACATCGATGGGGTCAAGTTAACTTTGATAAAAAAGCAATTCTGAAGAGAAATTGTTGATATTTGAACTCAACAGCCAGAAGTAGATTTCTCTCCCTTCTCTACCCCCCATAGGTTTGTGGGTGCAAAATAATAACACCTGTTTCCGACTGGCTGCAACAGTGCTGTGTGAGTAGGCCCACACAGTGAGTTTGTTTTATGGAGCCACGGCTGTGTAAAACTATTTATTTTTTTCAGTGCACACACAGAATGGACTACAGTGGCTTGCACTGAATGCGACAAACTTTTTCCTAAAAGTTTCGCATTTACATACTGGTATATAGTGACCTAGTGACAACACACCATGGAATGTTGATGGTTACAGGCGAATAACCACTGGCAGTGCTAGCTGCCTCAGGCAACAAGCGAAACCCCGTATATGGGAATGCATTTTTGGTTCATTTACAATTCATTGAATTTCATTTACTTGGGTAAATTAACTGTGATTTTCCAAAAATATATTTTGCCTCTGAGATTTATGGCTTGACGTTCCAAGGTAATCCACATTTAGTCTTCTAATTGCAGTGTTTCAGCAATAACATGGCTGTAAAAGAAAAAAAGACAGAAAAGATACACTGTATTTCTAAGCCTACTTCTCCTTGCATGATAGAACATCAGCAGTCAGTCCGAGTGGATAACATATTGCAGCTCGTCCGTAGAGCTGATACTGTCAGGGTAGAGCTGGCCACAGGTAGCCCAGAGCGCTGTGCTCAGCTTAGGGCAGCCAGCCCAGCAGATTGCCTTTGATTTCTAGCCACTGATTTCCAATCACAGGGTGGAAGTGCATGACAGGCCCAAGGTGGGCACACTATTAACTGCTATAATGAGAAAATTCAAAACATTATAAAGACACTGAACTCTATTTTATCTAGTAAAGGAGACAAATGTGCAAAGCACGTAAGTAATCTTGTAATAGGATATTAAAAGAGTTGCTATTAGACAAGTACACTATTCACAGAAGAGCTGAAAATGATATGGAGGATTTAAACTCCAAATCTTGTGCCTCATTCACAATACCAATGTGCCTATTGTGTGTTTAGATTAAGGAGTATTACGTCAAATCATTAAAAGTATATGTGCCTGGTTCAGAACCTGTAATTATTCTTTTGGTATGACTAATTCATTTCAAATAAATTATCTGTAATAAAAAACAACAGAGTTTATAGCCCCAGCTGATCAGAACTGTAAACTTACAGGGAGAAGCTGGTATGAGTGCCAACCCCATAGAGCATTAGAAAAAGAGCAAATGGATATAGTTGTATGACCTCAACTAGTTATTTGATTCAGAAGACATTATTGAAACACTACACAGATAGTAGAGTCTGCCCTTCCTCTTTATTTAAACAGCTTTAAATCTGCACACCTATGCTTTCACCTAATTTGGCTGATTTTTCTGCAATTAGTGGATTTCAGTGGCTGTGGGATGGGTTTATGTCTATTGGTATCTGCCATTCCCTA
>JAVQKI010404134.1:0-10710 GCA_036025975.1 Nematalosa erebi | reverse complement strand
GGCCATCACCTAATGAATTCCTATTGAATTGTTCTTTCTCTGAACTGATATTTGTTTTACTAGTAATAATGACAAGGGTAAAGCTAATGAAGTTGCCAAATCTATATATACAGCTTGTGTTACGCAAAAGCTAAAAATGTAAACATTTTATTTTGTGAAGTTTATGTTTATTAGAGAGAAGGGAGAATGCAACCATTAGAACCCCTACCTATTCTATTAACTAGAATATGACAGGTTTGTTTAACCCTTTTCCCCCCCTTGTTCTCTCTAGTTCATCTTCAACTGATCTCTCAGCTGGCTGGGACCAGACAAACCTGCGTCGAGTGTCTGACCAGTTCAGTTCTCTGGGCAGCATGGACAGCCTAGAGCACGCTCCCCACCCTTATCCACCTGGTCGTCTGTCTCCAGGGAAGTCCAACAACAACAGTGTGGAGCACCTCGGAGGCGGCAAACGTGACTCGGCCTACAGTTCTTTTTCCACCAGCTCTGGCACTCCTGATTATACCCTTTCTAATAGTAACACAGCCTCCACTGAAAACATGCTTTATAAGGTGAGCCAGTGGGATTCCGTAGGCAGTAGGCACAGCAATGGGAGACACACTGGTGGTGAGGGTGTCCGACAGGATGAGCGTCCTGGCTATCTGCAGTTGCCCTTGGGCTCTGGAGGTGTTGATGTTCCTAGGACAGAGGAACAACCGGGCTCCCGGCACTCAAGCTCGAGTCGAACAAACTTTGGACCCGTGTGGCATGTGCCAGATAAGAGAAAGACCTCGGCCCCGTCCCCACCACCACCACCACCCCCGACTCGCAGCGACAGCTTTGCTGTGACCAAAGTTCATGAGAAAGGGATGGTGATGGCTTACCCTGAGGGTCCAGGAACTCACGCTCTGCTGAAGTCTCAGGGCAAAGGTTTAGACTATCAAGATAATGAGAGGGTCCTTGAGGCTCGATGCAGTTATAATCCAAGTAAAAACAGTGACATTGTCGGTCCCTTCATTTCAGGAGAGGGCTACAACCAGCCCCAGTTGAACCCCAACAAGACGTACTCTTTCTCCAGCACTGACGTGCGAGTTGGTCTCCCACCGCCTTATTCCCACACACCCTACCACCAACGACAGTACAGTGATGAGAGCACTTTCCATGCCCAGGCCAGGGCTGTGTCGTCATCTAGGTCCCAGAACGTCAGCAGCTACTACAGCAGCATGCAAGAGTTGCCCACCAACAACCACTCTCAGTTCTACACCCAGGGCCAGGGAAAAACACCTAGCAATTCTTTATCCACAAATGCCATTGATCAGAACACTGAGGGTGGAGGCCACAGTCGGTACTACTGTGTCACCTCAAGGCAGCCCCCACAGTCCGTATCCCAGGCCTCTGTAAAAAACAGGGATGACCGGAAGGCTGGTTCTAGTCCAGAGATGGCACAAGGTGGAGGGGAGAGAAACTCTGTTAGTGCTCAAGGGGTTAGTAAAACCAAGTATCCTCCATCTCAGGTACTTCAGTACAACCTAAACAACAGAGACAGTAATGGGCAATGCAAGCCAGGGGAAAAACAGTACTCTGCTGTCATCAACCCTGCCAATGCACTGGAAGTATCAAAGGTAACGCTAAATCTTGAACACAGGTCCAGTCAGAGGAGGAACAGTGGACCTGTTTCTGAACCATACTACATGAGCTATCCGCCTAGTAAGCAAAGTGAACAGAGGAGAATTTCTGGCCCTCCGCCATCCAAGGAGCCATCCCAGGAGCCTTGGCAACCCCAGGGGCCGAGCCAGAGTAAGATATGCCCGCAGAAAACGCCCATGTTGCACTCCCTCGCCAAAGCAAACTCTGAGCAGGATGATGGAGTGGCAAGCAGTGGAACTGAAGGATCAAAAGAAGTTATAGAAATTGTGAATGGCAAGCAAGTGCGACGCAACGACCGGTTTGCCACCACACTGCGCAATGAGATCCAGATGAAGAGGGCCCAGCTGCAGAAGAGCAGAAGCGCCGCTACCTTGAGTTCCACAGAAGAGGCGGAGGAGATGCCGGACAACTCACCGACCTCAGGTGATGGGTCCTTCAAAACCTCTTATAAGGACCATCTGAAGGAAGCACAAGCACGTGTCCTGAAGGCCACCTCCTTCAGAAGGAGAGACTTGGAGCCGGTCCTGCTTGAGCATCCTGAGCCCCAGCTTCCGGGTCTTAACAGTCGTAAAGAGGGAGCATCTCTGCCTAGTGTCTCCGAGGTCCCACAGACTAAACCTGGGCCAGCCGGGAGCCAGGTGTCTCGCATCGGGGGACGTAAGCGCATTCCTGCAGACAAGAAGGTGCGGTCTTTCTCTGAGCCGGACAAGATACACGAGGTAGGAGTAGACGAGGACCCTTGTCCCCCAGACAGTGCTGCGCCTTTGGTTGACCGGCCCAAGTTCTTTGGAGCCACAGGAAAGCCAGCTTTTCCCAAACCACTTCCTAAGCAGCCACAGCAACATGCCTCTGATGACCGCAGGGTGACCAGGCCTGCTGGTGGTGAAATGCCACAGCCTGGGCAGACGAAAGATGTCACAGAGAGAAAGGCCACTGGAACTCCTACAGAAAGCAGTTCCAAGGATGCCAAGGGTGGCCTCAGTTCAACACAGGGAATGGAGAACCAGAGGCTTGGCACGTTTGCAGAATACGAGGCCACATGGAACATCCAGAGGAAACCCCCGGAGTCCAAGCCCTCAGGGAGGTATCACTCTGCAGACAACATCTTGGACCCTGCTGTGGAGGAGAGAAGTAAACCTGCCTGTGTTCACGAGAGGTCAAGGTCCTCCCCATCTGCAGACTTCTATGGCCAGGTAAGCTTGCGTTTTATTTATTTGGTACACTAAACACTTACTTACACTCTACACTCGAAATCCCACTGTTTGCCTATAATTTATCACCACAAAAGCTTCTGTGTTAATGGGGATTTACACTGCTCTTTGAAAACACTCTCCCCTCGAGCTGAATGAGTAGCCATGCCTTGTTTAGACAGGTTGGCACAGTGAGTAATGGGAGAATTAAAGAAGACGCTAAGTCAATGATTAATCCAGGTCTGCCTATAAAGACACACCCGCAGACATAGTGAAGCGTGCAGAAGGAACACTCAGCTGACAGCAGCAGCAGGAAGACCCTGTGAAGGGCAAGGCAGGAGACAACAATAGTTGTGCAGACAAGGTTATGGCTCTCGAGTCGAGCAGCATGGTGTTCTTGTCTCTGGTGCTTGACGCATTGAGTGTTGTTCTGAAGGACTGCACATGTTCTCTCCATCTTTGCAGAACATCCCAGCGCGAGGACGGAAATCCGCAGAGTACACACATGCCGAGACCAAGCTGTCTGAGCTACAAAGGTCTGCCACAAGGTGAGGAATGAAAGACCTATTATTGAAATCTATTTGCATGTATTAGAAATTGCTGTAATTTTTTGTCATTGTCTATTCAGAAAGTTTCTTCTGTTGCCATTCATTTGTAGCATTTAGTCTCACTGTTTAATCATGCATTGATAGTATCATGGTTAGGCCACAGATAGCTTATGCTGGGATCCAAGTTAAACCTCAATGAATAGTGCAAACAGCTTCTATTAAGAGCCTCTGGTTTTAGATAGAGGAATCTAATCCCGTAGGGTGCCTTGCATGCTCGACATCGTAGAGAAACAGACCGCTCTTTATTGCCTGGCCGGTCAGACCATTGGCACAGCCGTGGCCCAGCTGTTACAACAGGGGTCATCTGCACACTGGCAGGGCTTTGTGCACAGAGAGAGGTGGCTCTGAAGTGTGGGCTGCAGCTTGATACAAGAGGAAGTGTCTAATCAGCTCGCCCGGAATACTGCAGAGAACCCGGGCCAGTGCAGTTTTACGCCAACAGCCAGGACAGTTGCTGTTCTCAGTGCTTGACCTTGGTCAACTTTTAGGGTCAATTGTTATGTAGACTAGATCAAATTTACCACTGTTTTTTAAATCCAAATTTAAAGCAGTATGTGTTATCTACTGTTACAATTTCATATTGAAAAGTGCCGCAGAAATATAGGTTTGGCCTATGTTTTGGAAGTTTTTCCACATTCCTCATTGGAATTGCTGGCATGATCTTTTATCAAAGAGCCCCAGAGTCCAGACTTGTTTTATTACACATCCACAAATCCTGAGAAAGGCCTTTTTGTTTGGCCCTCTGGCATCTAAGGGGGGGAGCAGCCCGCAGCATGTCTGCAATATGGCCCCTACTGAACATGTGCCCATCACACAGAAGAGTCATTTGATGCCAGCATAGGGTGACCTAAATGCTTAATTTGATGAGAGTGAGGAGAACAGAGCCCTTTGAATATGACAACCATGCCTTTGCCTGTGAGCACTAGAAAACCGCCTTTGTGCCGCCCTTGCGGTTGAATAATGCATTAGGATGGTACCAAGCAGCTGGACTCCAGTCCCAGCTTGATGCCATCCGTCTCGAGCTACAGTAATTATGCAGCAGCAGCAAACCCTTACCTTGCCTCACCCTGAGTTACTCTGTATGTGCTAATTAGTGTCTGTGCTACTCCAGACTTCTGTTGTCTCCAGTAAGATGAAGGATGTACTATGTTCAGTGCCATGGGAGATACTACATTGATGGCCCCCAAGCTACACAGTTTGGATGAATTATTTTATTGAATTCTGTTCACTGAAAGTTGTTGACTTGTTCAGTAAGCCTTGGATCGGTTGTTTTTGTTCCAGTCTTCAGTTAAGAGAGTAATTTGTTCCCACAGTTGATGCCGTGAGCACTGTAGGTGTGAACAGGTTTGTCACTGTATGTTCTGTGGGTGGAGGTATTGTGCTGGTCATGTGGAGTTGTTTGCTGACCTGTCATATGATCGGCAGGAACCAATGACTTGCAATCCCTTGGCAAACAAATTACATCATGTTGCATTTGGGACACACAATAATGGCTTATTTTACATGCTGTTTGTCAGTGGCTTATCACCCTCCCCAACCTCTCACCTAATGACCTGAGGGTAGTCATTAGAGCTGGCTCTGAATTGGGGGTGCTGTGCATTTAGACTGTGTTTCCAGCCATCTATCCAAAGCTTTAATTCCCTTAATTTTAATTGGGACACTGTAGAATTTCAGTGTTAAGGAATATTCAGACAGACAATAACAGAGTGGTGATGTTTTATTTGTGTTACCTGTTTTAGTCGCAAGTACTCTTCAGGCTGTATGCGGCATCTGGCTACCACCAGGCACCTGTCAACTAGCGCTAACACTCACAGTTGCCCATCACATAATCTTGACTATAATTTAGCCTTCATGCTCTCATGCAACTCCCAGCCCTCTCTAGCAATAAACTTCCTGAACTTAAATCAAAGTCTTTTTCCTTACTGTCAGCAGAAGGCAAGCAAAATGGGCTATGTAGCTCTGCCACACATTTTTACCTTTTAAAAGTCAAGCTACTTTTGCGTGTAAAGTAAATCAAGAGTTAACAGCAGCTTAGATGCTTGAAGTTTGTCCTTTCTCTCTCTCTCTCTCTCTCTCTCTCTCTCTCTCTCTCTCTCTCTCTCTCTCTCTCTCTCTCTCTCTCTCCAATTCCTCTGTTTATCTTTCCGTTGTGCGACTGCAAGGGATGGCTCACTTTAATAAGCATGTTGTGTGCAAATCCCTGCATCCATCATTTTAAGCTTGTAAATTGCACCCTATCAAGCGATCAAGTCCTGACTACTGCTTGTGTTAAAGATGTTCCAAAGTGCCTGTTTACTGGCGAAATTACCCTGCATGTACATCCCTCTCCACACTGCCCTGCTGTTGTCGCTGCTGTAGGTCGCACAGCAGAAATCAAAGTGTTCTCGGTGTGGGATTTTGATTGACCTTGCTATTGCACACTGCCAAGTGCATTGTGCAGGCTTTGAGTGAAGCTCAACAAGTTTTTCCGGTATCTTTTCACGAAAGGTTTCTTGTGTTTAACATCAAGTCACCCCCCCCCCACAAAAAAAAAAACCCATGTCTAGGTGTAGAGTGTCCTGTCTGCTGTCTCTCTATTGAGCAAGGTATACTTTATGACTCGGTTCATTTGCATCACAAAAAGAGTGTGTAGTGGTGGTCAGGCCAAAGTGTGTCAGGTGAGCTTACCTGGGCCCCACCCAGGTGTGTCGCAGGTAGCTGGGAAAACAGATACAGAGAAAACAGAGCTGCTCTCTCGCAACATCCAGGAGAGTATAGGCTTCCGTGCTCCACGCTGTCGCACTATGAGACTACCAGGACATAATCTTGGCCATCGGTGAGTTATGCTCTTAAAACACTAAAACATCCAGTGAGTTGCAGGTAGTTGAATTTTGTATAGAGAGGATAATTTCCAGGATTCCAGATTTCTAGGAATTCCTCTTGCGTTGTTATTACTAAGAGTGACATTATTTAATGTTATGCTTCCCCCTATCAGAACAATTAAGAATGATTGCTAACTTTTAAGTGCCCTGGGTACTTAAGTGCCATAGTTCTGAGTGATTTATTCCAAAGCAACACCACCATGACGTTGGTTCAGTCTCCACATCCACTGTAATTAAGGCTATCCCTGGCGTAATAAATCTGCTCGGGATGACAGAATTAAGAGGCGATGACCGAATGCACAATGGAACAGTCGTCTCGTCTCAGTCAGCTGTCATCAGCTCTGTGATTCTGTGGTCCTCCAAGCATTTCTCTTTTGTGTTGTGTCACGGTTTCGTTTTGCTGCTCCACTTTTTGTGTAACTGGAAGCAGTAGAAATTTGAGCAAGTTTATCGTCACACATTTAGCTCCTTGATAGCTTGGACTAAAACCACCCTGAAGGGCAGGTAATTCTAGCGCAGCATGCGCCCTGAAAAAGGCAGATTTGGGGCAGGGTTGACCACAATATAATAGATGATACATTCTGGGGAAGCGGTGTGGTAATTGTGTTGAAACCTCAGAAAGAAATTATTAGTGTCTTCTCCTCATGTGATCACCAATTAAGCATGTTGTCTTTCATGGCCATTCTCTGCCACACTACCTGTAGCTGATCTGTGTTTTTTTTTTTTTTTTTTTAAACGACTGCTGGATGACTTTTGCATTCATCAACAGTACATGTCTCTTCTGTCTCATCATATCTGGTTATATCTTGTGCCACCAGTGAATTTTTACTCCAATCATATACAGTATTTTATTTTGTGGACTGTGAGAGAGTGGCCATCAATACAGACCATGGTTCTCTCTTCAACTAAGCATCAAATTCAAAAGCAGATGACATAATCCAGACAGTACAACTTCATAATCCATGCCTTGGTACTGTAGACTTAAAGAAAGAAAAATGGGCTGATTTGTAGGGCTAAATTCTACGAGATCAGACTTGGATCTTAGTTGTATTGAACCAGAGCTCTTCGCACTAAAGGCATGTCCACATCAATAAACAGGCCCACTGACAGACTTTGGCTCCGTGTGGTGGGTTTTGAAAGGTTTATAGACAGAGCCTCAGATCTTGGGTAGAGCAAAAAAGCCTCAAAGGATCCAGCCTGTCCATAAATCAGTTCTACAATCTGTTACTTCAGCTTAAAAGAAATGGCTTGCTACAAAAGATTGATGGTCAGCAAAGAGGGAGAATTTGGCTTTTTATTACATGCAACAATTTTGTTATCCATCCATCTGGCCAAGGTAAAAGGAGCAATAAGCCGCAGTTGTGCATATTTTGATGACGCATATAAACACACATAGTGTAGCAGTTGCCAAAGCATTTAAAGTGGTCAGTATTTGGGCAGAACTATTTGGTTATGAAATGCGGACATTTCTATGGAATTGTGGAACACCAAGATAAAAATCCTATATGTTCCCCAAACAGTTCAGGGCAGTCCTATTCAAGGTGTTCCATCAAGTTAACATTTTCCAATTGCTTGTTGTAGCATGGGCAGTTCTTTGGCTCTCAGATCAGAGGATGATCTTATGAAGTAAGACAACACTGGGCTGAAGTTTTTCCTCAGTAGTCCTGTTTTGGCCTATTCATTTATTTTTCTGTATGTTAAAAACTGACAGCATTTTAAAACACATGACTGTTTCTTAGTATGATTTTACATTTATGAATTAGTGTGATATCACTGGTTGATGGATTTATTACCAATGGCAATGATTTTGATTAGGCCCTGATGTAATGTTAAAGAGAGGAACAGCGTGGTTTAGTGCCTAGGTTCATATTAAGGCCAGGACTCCTACCTGATGCAGACTGGTAATGATGGCGTTGGTTAGGCCCTGCAGCCGCCGCCACTGCTCAGGAGGTTTGATTACAGGCTGCTGACACAACGTCGGAGACGCATGCCTCGGCACGCTTGGCAGACACCATTAGCTTTTGCAGCGCAGCCAAAAGCGTCCTCTATATACCTCTCTCTCTCTGCTTAGGCTACCACTGGCATGGTATTCTCTCCTCAGCGCATCAGATGCCTCCCCACCCCACCCAGAGCCTCAGCAGCACCAGCCTTCACCACCACCACAACCCCTCATAACCCCTGCTCCTGCTACCCAGTAGTAGTAGAACAATGAAAAAGTAGTGTAATCTTCTGTGTAGAGTACCTGAATGACATCTTTTGAAGAGGATGTTTATCTTTGTAGTCAGTGACAGACATCAGCTGTTGTTTGTCTGTCTGCCTTTGTTTTGTTTCCATTCTCTTTTGCCTTTTCCTGCCTTGTTCCTTCCTCTCATCTCTGGGAGTTCTCTCACAACGTTTTTTTGTGTTCTCTCCCTTCCCCCCCCTCTTCTGCTCTTTAGTCGTATTTTCTTTTCATCCTCACTCAACTCGGAGCGCAGCCAGTGGTTCTTTGTGCCTGACAGGTACTCTCTTACGTTTGTGTGAGTGTGTGTGTGCGCACACGTGTGTGCACGCGCACAGCAAGGGCATCATTAAATTCTTTCATCTTATTGGAAACACCAGGAATAGTGACTGTTTTTCCTCTTTCCTTCACTCTTTCTCTCTTTTGTGCTTGCTGTCCACTTTGAAAAATGTGGCTCCGCTCACTGCTGCTGCTCCATCTTAGAGCTATTTACTGTAGCACGAGCCGCCCTCACAAAATAGATGCTTTTGAGAGCTCTTCTTCCCAGTGCCACTTCTGCAAGTGAGCAGGATGTCCTGGGGAAAATATTTTGGGAAACAGGCCCCTTAATGACTGCTCTGGGGTTTTTTTAGACAACTATACACATACTACCCATTTGTTCCTCTTGCCACCACCATTCATACATTTTGAAAGTCTTTGACAGTCCCTAGTCAAAATACACAGTGAAAATAAAATTGAGAACTCTTGTCTTGTCTTATGTCAACCAGTGGCAGATTGGGGGCTGGGGAAGTGGGGTAGTGGCTGTCCATTTCCCCCAGTGCCTGTCGGGGCTGTGGGAATGCAAATATGCAGTCTGCTGCAGACGCCAGGCTGGACGTCACCAGCTAGGCACAGAGGCAGAAATGTGGGAGAAACGTCCTCTCCTCTCTCACATCAAATCTCACCAAACACAGTGAAGCTTTGTGTGCCTCATGCTGATGAAGATAGTTGTTCTATGGGTGGGGGCCCCAGAGAAAAGAGGGGTTTGTTTGTAACAGTCCTTAGATGTTGCATGCTCAGCTTTAGTGGCTAGCATATGCTTATTGAGATCTGCACTAATCAGTGCTTAAGAGAAAATGTGTGTGTGTTTGTGTGTATGTGCATGCATGTGCATGTGTGGGTTCAAGGTGCGCACATGGTCATGTGTGTGTTCAAGGCATCTGTTTTTGTGTGTGTGTGTCTAAAGAAGAGACGATGAGTGAGAAAACTGCATTAATGTTCCATTCTTTGTCTCAGGTTGTCTGACAGAGGACATAGTGACTTCCGTGTCAAGCCAAAGCCGGTAGAACCCGAGCAGTTCCCAGACCTGCCCCCACCCTCTCCTCCTTCACCACTTCCTCCTCCCCCACCTCCACCTCCCCCAGCACCTTTGGAGAGCCCCGACAACCCAGCCTGGGACGTTCCTCTCCCTCCTCCTCCTAGTCCTCCACCACCCGCACTCCTTCCAGACCCAGTTGACCCCGTACCGCCTTACCTCTACCTCAGCCAGCACCCCCACCCTGATCCCCACTGGAAGAGACCAGCGCTACCCCGTCCTGACAGGTACAATCATCCCGACGTCATCCCTTCCCTGTCTGATCCTCACTGCCTCCCCCTCTCAGGCTCTCAGGGCGGAGTCCTGCAATACCACTCCCCCAGTTCAGAAGCTGACCCTGCCCTCTGTCTACACAGGGACAAGGAGGTGCTGAAGACGAAGGCAGAGGAGGAGGAGAAAGAAGGGGCTGTAGAGAAGAAGACAGAGGTGGAGGAAGAGGAGGAGCCAAAGCAGAAGGCAGACTCGGAACCGGTGCTGCCCCCGCCCCCCCTGCCCTCCCACGGGGCCCCGGCGATGGCCAAGCCCACCATGGAGGGCCAGCGCTCGCCCTCACCCCAGTTCTCTCCCCAGAGACTGACCGACAAGCCCCCCGTCTCCCTGCAGGATGAAGGCCCAGGAAGGTAAGAGCCGGGCTCCGCCCAAAACCTAAATCTAAACCTAAACCGGAACCTGAACCCATGCTGTCCAGTGTCGTCTTGGTCTGTCAGCTTGAGCTTCTCTTCCCTCTCCCGTTATGTGAATTTTCCTCTTTCTTCTCACTCACTCTCTTTGACCTTCACTTTTCACTTTCTCTCTCTCTCTCTCTCTCTCTCTCTCAGCCCCCCCCCCCATCCACATTATATCTCCCCCT
>JAVQKI010403938.1:0-18506 GCA_036025975.1 Nematalosa erebi | reverse complement strand
TACTGATTGACAAAGTGAAATAATCACATTTAATCAAAAGAGTGTGCATTCTCTTGATTTAGGTTCACAAATAGTCTTGTAATAACACCTCCCTGGCCCTGAAACATGCAGTAGCCATCTGGAAATCAGCATCTGTGTCTGCGACTGGACAGTTCCTGTATTAAAACTCCAGTCCAGTAGAGGGAAATATCTGTACAAGCCACAAAAAGTCCTCTAACGTCAGAGGGGAAGAAATCAGGCCAGAAGAATACCGCAGAAACAGCCCTTCGAGGGAGTAATGAGCTGACATAGGGACCGTGGATTCAGAAATCGCAGTGCCGTCTGTTGACTAACATCGCAGACGACTTGCAGTATGGATCATTCAGCATCAGACACCGAGACCGATGATTACAACAGGCCCTTGTTGCAGCGCAAAGAGGAAAATGCAGGAAAAGGTAAAAACAATCACAGAAGTTTTCTTGTTCTGTACTAAGTCTACAAGCCAGAAAGGGCTAACGCTAGCTGTATTTACCTTAGACACGAAGACTTTGTATCCAAGGTTTTAACGGAGTGCAATAATGTTTACATCAGTAAACTTACTTAGGTAGGCTACAGTTGATGGCTGTGACTGACGATTTTCTACAATGTCATAAAGTTGTGTTATTGTAAATAATTAATACTCAGTTCCCTGCATGTTGCTGCTATGTGTATTGTGTTTTGATATCAAAACATCGAGCCTGGTGATGTGCTAACAGCATCTCTATCCGATTTGAGTCTCTGTTTACAAGTCTTGACACACTGCAGTCGATTAAGGTGAACAGGTAAACATTTGGGTTAAAACAACGATGATCTCTGTCACGCTGTGTCAGGAAAACTCGTATATCTTCACTTGACATGGCTCTGTAAGTCACGGGATGTATACGAGTAAGGTAATAGGAAAAGGGCGTCACCAAAGTAAACTATTTCAGTTGGACCTTGGATAGGTTCTATGTTATATATGTGCTATATTAGCTAGCCTTGTAGCCTGTTGACTTCCTTGTGAGTTCTGATTTACGCATAATGGGGGACTGAAACCTAGATGAGATTGTATTGAGCAAAATAAAAGCATGCAATGAACTAGGCTTGGTGGTATGTTTGGGGGCAGCCATGGCCTATTGATTAGGGCTTTGGGCTTGACTGTTTGATCCCCGACCAGTGGACCATGGCAGAAGTGCCCTTGTGCATGGCACCTGGCACCTCACCCCTCACCGCACCCCGGGCGCCGCTCCGGGTTAGTGTACTGTACTTAACTTCACTGTGTGCTATGTGTGTTTCACTAATTCACGATTGGCTTAAATGCGACCAAATTTCCCTCACAGGATAAAAAGAGTATAAATTAGTATTTATGTATTTTGGATGGTATGGCTGTCATTGGGTGATATGGCACATTTTCAGAGAAAGCATCACTGGAGCATTTCAACTTCAAGAGCAGCTTGACTTGTTTGTAAAGATCGAGGAATGTCATAAACTGAATACGTGACTTTTGTGAACTTTTGAAATCGCAATGCACGTACAAATTACGCCCTCTCCTGATTCCCTCTCGTCCTCACCCTCTCCCACTACCCCCCGAAGCCCCTGCCTGCTGGTCAGCGCGCTACGGACTGGCCGTGCTGTCCTGCTATGGGTTCTTTGTGGCGTACGCCCTGCGGGTTAACCTGAGTGTCGCCATGGTGGACATGCTCAACACAACCAGCTCTAGCAATACCAGCCAGTCAGTCTGTCCGAGGCATGACAGCCCAGCGAGACCCAAACACAACCATACTGTAAGTCAACTTTTTCTCAGCCTCCCTCAGCACCATCATGAATGACACAGCTGTACTTGTAATAGAAGGGTGCAAACCTGATTTCTGTTTTTTTAATTTTATTGATAGATTAAGAGAATCCGTTGGTATGTGAGTGACATAATGGAATGTCAGATATATAGTCAATAAATTGAGCTTGTAATTGTTTGAACCAGTTGAATGCAGAGGCCACTTTCTCCCTTTATATAGTTGTCCTTTTTCTCCTGCGACTGATAAGTTCAGTTTGAAGGCTCACATGGTTCTCGTGATAAATTTAAAGGAAAACTTGGTGGGCCTTGGACAGGTCCTATGTCAGATTGGCAGCCCGTATAGCCTCTGTACTTCCTTTTGGGTTCTAATTTGACAAATATACATGTAATGGGGGAGTAAAACCTAGATCAGAGTGAAGTGAGCAAAATGCAAACATGCAGTGTATGTACTGTATTTTGGATGGTATGACTGTCATTAGGTGACATGGCACATTTTCAGAGAAGGCATCACTGGAACATTTAATTTCAACAGCAGCTTGACTAAATTGTTTGTGAAAATGCCTCCACAGGCTAGTGTTTATGACTGGGACTCCGAGACGCAGGGTTGGATCCTGGGATCATTCTTCTATGGCTACATAGTAACACAGATACCTGGCGGCTACCTGGCACGCAAGTATGGCGCAAAGTGGATTCTGGGCTTTGGGATCCTTTGCACGGTGATCTTTACCTTGGTCACACCAGTGGCAGCAGACCTTGGGGCTGGCTATCTCATTGCTGTTCGAGTGCTGGAGGGCATTGGAGAGGTAAACTCAGCACATCTCTAATGAAAAGTAGATTAAGAGAAGTTAAAACTGTTTATTATACAGCTCTAGAGAATTCTGCAGGACAAACTGTACGATAAGCGGGGTAATGTATTGTCCGCGGGTCATTATCAGAAAAATGTTTCCCTTCAGGACGAATCGAGACCCCTCTGTCTTGGGAAATATTTTCCTATAATGACCGGCAGCTAATGACTTAGTCATGTGTGATATTCATCTGTAACAGGAAGGCTACACTGAGTTTATAAACGAATCGCTCCGTCATGCTGCACCAAGCAGTTTGCACTATAATCAGTGGAGCAAGCTACGCCAGATGAGAGAGCATTGTGCACATAGGGGACACTTCACTTTATGCATTCGGTGCAGCTCTAGTCTAATTCTAAATGTATGCTCCACTTTTGTTAGGGGGTTTCATTTCCTGCTATGCACGCCATGTGGTCGTCCTGGGCCCCGCCTCTGGAGCGTAGCCGACTCCTCACCATCTCATACACAGGTACATGGTGTTTGTGTGAAAAATCCTGTAACTCATGTTGAAGCTACCTTATGTCTCGTATGTCATTAATGGTTTGATTTGTTTAGGTGCTCAGTTGGGAACGGTGGTTGCCCTTCCATTGTCCGGCTTGATTTGTTTCTACCTTGACTGGACCTTTGTCTTCTATGTGTTCGGTAAGCTTTTTGTCCATTTGAGTTAGTTATTTTACTCGAGGTATTTCTTATTTCACTCCCATTGGACATTTTATTGTATTGAAATGAATTCAGCCTAAGGGAGAAGTCTGCCTGTTAGGTGTGCCCTGTTCAATATAATCAAATATTGACAGTGTCACAAAACAACAGAGCTGCACCATGATCATGTTTATGGCCACCACATGACTAGCTTATGCCTGACGGCCAACTCTGGTTTTATTAGAAGTATGCTACTTCTTTAGAGTGAACATGAGTAAGTTATCTGTGCTATTTTGCCATTTTTAACCTTCGGAAGAATAGGAAAGGGGAACCTTTTTGTTCCTTAAAATATTTGCACCTTCACATATCCTCTGGCCTTGTTATGCTTTGGCCTAAAGAGAGGGTTAACGTATAGCAAGTTTGGTTAAAACAGTTACTGAGTCATTAAATGTGTGTGTGTGTGTGTGTGTGAATGTGCGCGTGCGTGTGTGTTTGGTACTTTCAGGAGTTGTTGGGTTGGTCTGGTTTGTACTCTGGGCTATATTTGTGTCCAATACACCCAACGACCATCCCAGGATATCTGAACGAGAGAGGACCTATATCACTGCCTCCCTCAAAAACGAGGTAGCCCTCCTTTCCACTCCATTTCCATTTTTAGAACTTTACAACCTTCTTTCATTCTCATTTCATTTGTTTTCTTCTTTTGCTGTTGATATGGAAGCCAGAACATGTGGAAAAATATACAGTCCCACAGTAATAAACGCCATGACAAACAAAAACCCAAAAGCAAACAGCAATGTAATATAACATATATAATCTAAAGAAAGTAGGTATTATGTGTAAAATCATTGATGCATTGTAATCTTCTTGCAGCTGTCTCCAACCTCTGATTATATACCCTGGGGATCCATTTTAACATCTTTGCCGTTGTGGGCGATAGTAGTTGCCCATTTCTCTTACAACTGGACATTCTACACTCTGTTGACTTTGCTTCCAACCTATATGAATAACATCCTTGGCTTCAGTATTCAACAAGTAAGAGGGTTCACCACAATGAATGATGCCTTCATATCTCACGACTCTTCATATTAGTACAAAAGCAAACAGACACAACATTCATAAATTGTATGCTGTTGTGAATATTGTATTGTTGATGTTGAAATGAACTACTGTTGAAATGTGCAATGATGTTGTATATGACCTCAAATCACGGAAAGGAGCTGACGGAACAGTTTTCTGGCAGTTTATGTTTTCTCTTGGTGTCGATCTCTATGAGTTTTTTTTTAACCTTTGACCTTTTTGCTGTCCCAGAATGGATTCCTGTCAGCCTTGCCCTACCTGGGCTGCTGGATCCTGGCGTTGTTGGGCGGTCAGCTGGCAGACTACCTGAGGGAGACCTGTTTGTTCCGCACTGTTTATGTACGCAAGGTCTTCACCCTCATTGGTGAGTGAGGAAGAGTCTGCTCTTATCTCTGTGTCACTCTTCTCTCTGTTTCATCGTAATCAGCGAATGAGGATGGTCTCACATTTCTAGACTTGTTTGTAGCAGTAGCTTTATATGTTTTTTATTCAGTTATATAGTTTTTATTAGTTCAACTCTTATCAGCAATTCTAAATCCATGGCAGTGGCAAAAAGAAATAGCCTAAGCAAAACTCTTAAAAAAGCAAACATTTCAAAATTTCCTGTATCTGTCATACAAGGGCTGTTGTTGTTTTAAACACAGTGGTGGGGATTCAGCTAGAGAGACTTGCATACAGTATGTTATTTCATAGTCCAAGTGGGAAATCGACTGCAGAATTTTTAACTCGCCCCCACCCTTTTAGTCATATCTGGGTTAGAGCTATATACTGTACAGTGTAGTGGTCAGTATAATTACATGGTGCAAATTGAATATGTGTATAATAATATATATGATAATATATGATACAATAGTTAGGGGCTCTGTCAGCAGCAGTTATGTTGTTATGAGTCTGGTAGTAATTGGCATGAGCTTAAAAACAACGTTGTTCTAGCATGTGTGAGGAATTTGGAGTGCTATTTGTTAGCACAAGAGTGCTAAAGAGGACATGGCACATGTTAGCCATATGTTTGTGTTTGCTTAAATTAATCAAGCCATTATATTGGCATCACCTGTGTGTGGAGTAGTTGGATGTTTTGCACTGTGGCTGACGTGCAGAGTGTCATTGGTCACAAAACTTGGTCATAACATTCCCACTACAGTACTGATCAGGAACTAACGTGACTTTCATGTGAGATGTGGCTCTACATGCTGGTTTTGAGTTGTTCGCAGCAGAACTATCCTGAAATCAGGAGGTCTGACTTGCTGTGTCATCATGGCTGGTAATTTTGCATTAGCTGACTATGTTGCCTGTCACACATTTCTTCAGGGGAAAGGCATCGGGGGTCAGAAATGGGAAGCCTGTGGTCTGCTGAGACAGATTTGCTGTGTCAGGATGAGTGGAAGGTCAGCTGATACAAAGCAGCTGGTGGAGCAAAATATGTGGACTCCCAGTCTGTGGGTTAAGACAACACAACTTAAACACGTATACTGTACATAGAATATCAACTGTGGTACACTTCATAATGTTCACAAAGTGATCATGAGTTGTGGTTGTAGATTGACGTGTACTTTGTACCTGAAATACGCTGGAGAAAAATCTGTAGATCATGTGACCGTGTGCAAGAACAACTGAATCGAAGACTTTCCCACACGGTCCTACACCTAAGCCTTTGATTTTAAACATGTGTGAAATATGTCTTGAAAATATGTTGGATGCAAACTACTAGATGCAAAGAACATGCAAAGAAGGTGAATTCAAGGGCAGAGCTGCCTATGTCACAGGACTTTTACTGATTGTTTAGAATAACACTATGGAAGAATTAAAATGGGCATCAACATTCAAAACTATTTAGCGGTACATTTATTGCCCAATTACCCGAAATACAACTGAAAGAAATGATCCTCATTCATTTATTAGTCAGCATAGTGTCAGAATGGCTTTGAAGTCTGAAGACATCATTTTGAGGTAAAAGTATTTTACTGTATCACTTTATTACTTTAACACTGACAGATGTTGTGATAAAGAAGAGTTGAGGGACACGCCAGCTCTGTGAAGTAAATAAGTAGCCTTGTGTGTGTCTGTGTGTGTGTATATGTGTGCATGTGTTCATGTGTTCATGTGTGCCATGTAAATCTACAGGAATGGTTGGGCCGGCTGTGTTCCTGATTGCTGCAAGCTACACAGGCTGTGACTACTTCCTGGCCGTGGCCTTCCTCAGTGTCTCATCATCGCTGGGTGGTTTGTCTGCCTCAGGCTTCAACATCAACCACCTGGATATCGCACCCTCGTAAGAATGCAGCCTAAACCGACCTGGACAATTCTAATATTCCTATAAAAATGGATGAATTATAAACAGCTCTGTATGACGGGCTCCAAATAATGTTTCTATTTTCTTGGATAATGACTGCTGAATTATGACAATCTTGGCCATGGCGTATTTGAAAGGCACTCATATGCGACTGTGGTAGTAAACCTTTGCTGTCTTGTGTTACTGTTTATTCAGATTTTTTGTCTTTTGTCTGCAGTTATGCTGGAATATTGCTTGGAATCACCAACTCCTTTGCCACCATCCCAGGAATGGTTGGACCAGTCATTGCAAGAGCGCTGACTAAATCAGTAAGTCTTTTTAGGACTTTTGTTTTCAGGTAGATGATGATGCCACTTACAGCTCATCAGTTCAGACTGTCGTCAAGAAAGACCGTATTGGCAAAGATTTTACTCACAGTTTGAGTCATCTCTTATTTGAATATTATGTAATGTTGATGCATTTTGCAAGACTGAAACGCTGAAAAATCCTTAATGTTAATGAATTATTCACACCACACACTGATTTCTTTTTGCACTTAGTGTAACTCTGGCATAACTTTATTCCTGTTTCAGCTTTCCTCTTTCTTATTTTAGAACTCCATTTAGGAATGGAATTATGTTTTACTTTTTGTGGACCTTTCCAAAATTAATTCAGTCTCCTTTGGTTTTGTCTTTCTAGAACACTATTGCAGAATGGCAAGTTGTGTTCTACATCTCAGCGGGGATTAACCTTTTTGGAGCGTTCTTCTTCACACTGTTTGGGCAAGGGACAGTACAGCCGTGGGCAGTTCAACGGACACATTTTCAATGAGGTTCATGATGCAGGATGATACTGGTATTAAAGGAGGATGCATGTGGTATGACCAAATCAATGGACACTGAACCTTGGGATCTTAGCTTTTAGCTAAATGTTGCATTCGCACAATTATTAAAGGAGATTTAGATTTTTTTAAGTTTGTAATATGTAAATATTTTACTTTTTATTTTATTTTTTAATTATTTTGTATGGTTGTCACCTTACATAAATGCTGCGGCCTATAGATGGTTCTCTATTTTGTATGGTGGCCTGTGCCCAAAATTCATTCCTACAGTTCACCTGACCTCTGAACTGGTATTCCACTCATCGATAGAAGGAACAGTTCTGTCTATAGTAGTTGAGAACTTCATTGAGTTCTGCAAAAAGGAACTTGATCTTGAACTTCTCCATTTTCTGGCTCGACAGTCCATGTAAAAGGATCCTGGTGTTCAAAGCAACTAAAAGCTGTAAAAAGCTTTAGTACTGAAATGTAAGACATTAAATGAGTTCAACTATATTAGATTTCTCATAAAGTTTGTTATAGTAAGAATTTGAGCTACGAAAGGAAACTAGAGTTTCACCCCTTTTTGTCATGTTGAGGTGGACGGTATGGATAGATCTGCTGCAATGTGTTGGGAGAGTACTTTGGCATGGACTGTGACTGTGGAACTGTGACATTTTCTAGATTAAATGACAGCTTGATTGGAAGCACAATAGTATTGTTGAGAGAGTAGTCTTGATTAGGTCACCATGATCACAAATCATTTATATGTGATTCACACTTGCATTATATGCTTACATTCCTGATCTGACAGAAACTGTGTTGAACATGTTAAGTAAATCTATTGAGGATCCTATGGTGTTCTCCTTAGTTTTTGGAAGCTAGTACACGCGTATGGACTGTCTGTTCCGAGGTCACTAATTCACAGGCCATTTTTTTTTTTTTTTTAAATACAGAGGGAAAGGAGACAGAGGGAAATATTATTTTCTGACCAGAAGCATGCCAAAGGCAGACCAGGTAGTGGCATTCTGTTATGCATCTTGTAGAGGTTGCACTGTTGGTGTGAATGTGTTGTTTCTCTGAGGGTCATGTAATGCTTTTCAACTATAGTCATCTCCACAGTGGATCATAATATTACCGCTTTAGATCTTCACAAATGCTGTGTTTTATCTGCAGACACCTTTAACACAGTGTTGTTGAAAAGCTGTCTGTGCAGTAGGTTGGGCTGCACAGTCCGCCATTGATCCTTGACAAGACTTAAAATGTTTGTCTGATTGTAGTAGTTGTAGCTCTATCAAATCAAATCCATCAGTTAATGTCTGGTTAGATGTCTGATATCTCCTCTCCTAAACGTGCCTTATAATTAGGTCAGTAAGCGGTATGCAATTTTGGTTTCAACTAATTCAGGAAAATAACACTGAATACTTATTTTTGACATGTCACATCCTTGTTGTTTGAAGGCATGTCTTGGACACTTCTGAAATATACTTGTTATTGACAATATAGTTCACCAATCACTACATGAACAAATAAATTACTGCAGACAGGATTTTAGCCATGATGACTGCTCCAGTGTCTGGAGTTGAGAACTAGCTCAGGTGAAATTTTGACCAGCCCTGTTCTCCTGTTTTCATCTGTTGCTCTATATGAATTGTTGGATGTGGAATATTAATTTTTGGTGTAAAGACAGCAGGTGCTGATGTGTTGTTTTTTTTTTTTTTATTTCTTTTTTATTCCTATACATGCAGTATATCACTCTAGAATGGATGTAACCATTGGTTCATCTGAGGCAGCATCGTTCAGCTCATTAATTTAATTCAGTTTGAAGATGTTTCAACAGAAGAGTTTTTGATCATTTTCTTTTACCATTTGCCAATTTCATTTGGTAACGTTTATTATTTGAATGTATATTTTATTTTTATTTTTTTTATAGTCATGTCAAGGTCATGGTTTGAGTTTCAAGCCATGGCCACTTTGTACCGAAGCTGAAAACTTAAATAGGAATGTATTTCCACTGTACTGCAGCTGCAACACATGCTGGAATACAAAGACATCCTGATGTCGAAAAGAACTTTATGTCATGTGAAGTTTGAATTACGGAAGTAAGATTAAAGGTATATCTGCATGTAGTTGTTTTCTTTATTTATTACAAGCACATTAGGCATCAAGCCCATCGGATTTGTTGTCGAGAAATTGCATAATGTATGCTATATTTAGGTTGATTAAAATCATGTCAAAGGTCCAAATGACTGCAAAATGAATTAATGCATATTGTGACAGAATAATAACGCGGAGAGTACGCAATGGCCGTAATTAATTGGAGACTACGGGAACGCAGTCTGCGTAACCTGCGCACTTCCTACAAAACGCACTTGATTGCAGCAAGATGATATACAGTCTAGCCTTCAAAGACAGACTTAAATTGATATCAAGTGAAGTGGTAAAATATACATTATATACCTAACCAAAAGTATTCGATATCAACAGTAATTCTGTGAGTCACAAGTGATGCTGTTGTCCCTACAGGGGGTAGGCCTGAGTCTTGCGCGCATTTGCGCAACTCCTCTTCCCCCCCTCCCCTCCTGAAATATAAACGGATCACCAACGCAGCTCAGCCTCTTCTGCGGCGACCGGGTATCACCGAAGCGAAGCGCAGGTACAGTGTCCCATTCTTGTTATTATCATTCCCATTTTGCAGTAGTAACATCCATATTAATTTTATGTGTAAGTGTTGCCATTTGCTTGGAAAAGATTGGTCAGGCAAACTACACGAGTAATGTATCAACTCGTTAGAACGCAGTGATGCTGAAGCCGACATTGAAGTGAATATAAGGCTAACCAACACTTGAGATGAGAGAACATGGCGTCGTTTGCAGGGGGAGGGATCGTGTCCTGTGGATAAATCCCCTAGACACCCGAGTGGTCCCTGTCGCTGTGGACAGAAAAACAAACCTGTGCTTCCCCCCCCATAGCATTTGTCGAATAGACCTGTTTTCAGGGAAGAGACGCAAAGTTAGCCAGGCCTGTACATCGGAATGTGCGACAGTGACAGCGTCGTCGTCTCTAATTATTGCAGGTTGTTGGATAATCTTAACAGTAATAGCCCTCATGTTAACCTCAGTTAAGCTGGGAATTGGGTTAGTTGGACAGCAAGGTCACTTCTAAAGCCTGCCCTTAATACTAGTTGTAGACAGTTGGTGAGTGTCTTTTCTAAAGAAATGTCATCTGCCTCATTGTTCTGGTCGTCATGTCAGGAGGCAGGTGAGATTTTGTTGCAAGTTTGACTTCATTGGTGTATTCCCACAATTTTTTCAGTGATGTCTTTTAGTTCTTGATATAGAGTGACTTTTTTAACAAATTGAACCGCAATGCTGGGTCCCTCCCCTCCCCTCCCCTCTCCTCTCCTCTTCTCCTTCCTTTCTCCCTTTTGACTGGGTTGATGGTGCCACTGCAGCAGTTCTGGCTGTCTCCAGAAATGGCTGCATCTTGTACTCGCCTCTTTGGACAAAATGGAGGTTTGCCTCCAGACATGGCTAGTGGAGTGATGCAGAGGCACGCTGAGTCAGTGGCATCGATACAGTCTGTCTCGCACCACTGTCAGGCCGTTGGGCTGTGCCCTGCCTGCAAAAACGCCGAGAATGTTTGCCTGGCAGCCTGGTGCAGGCAGAAGGGAGGGGTGCGGATGTCACAGAGAGAGATACCACTGAAAGAGATGGGTGATTTTTTGTCTGTGTGCCATTTTGTCATGACATGACTCAATCAATCGCACAACTTCTATTGGTCATCTGACAATAATGTGATTGGCTGTCGAACAATCGATCGTTAGAGCTGGAAGGGGAATCGTCAGCAGGGTATTTGATCCCTGCTCTGATACACGAGCAGATCTCGAGAGCTGTGGACCATGTGACCACTGCCTGCTTATGTAACAACATTACATCTTCGGTACTATGGCTGGAACTGGCTGGGCTGAGCAGCAGCAGACTTCGGTCAGAGTCTGACCCTGATGAGGCCTTCAATGCATTACTCTTATTGGAGAACATGCTTGGGAGAGAGCGTGTGTGTGTTTGTGTGTGTGTTTGTGTGCTTGTGTGTTTGTGTGCATGCATGCATGTGTGTGTATAGTCACGCACACTCTCACCTTCAGTACCCCTGCAGCAACTTGGAGCAGATGCAGGCTACAATATGGCAGTGCAGGAATGTTGTGCAGTAGGTGCTCTTGCCTTATGCCCTTCTCCATGGTGCTGGCCTGCCTGAGCCATAAAGAACTGTGACAGTGCAAATCAGTGCATGGAGAGTGTGTAGGTATTTACTGCTGTCTAAATATAACACTCAGTAGAATGCCATTCACATTGAGATGGAGAAGTGTTCTTAATCTAGGGCAAAAAAAAACATTCTTGCCGGGTGATACCTAGTAATATATAGTGTAGTGCTTTTAATTGTAGAGAGACAAGGTAGTGTTTGGGTTCAGCAGATAAACTATTCTGGATACTTTGTCTCAAGAAATCATTGTTTCAAATCAACATTTCTATTTGGTTTGTTTGTTGGCATGATGAAATAATCTTCACTGCTCCTCGTCATTCTTTCCCCAGGCTTTTTGCTTTGTCTGTGTACATTTGACCTACTGCATCATGGGAAAGGAGAAGCTTCACATCAACATTGTGGTCATTGGCCATGTCGACTCTGGCAAGTCCACCACTACCGGCCATCTCATTTACAAATGTGGTGGGATCGATAAGAGGACCATCGAGAAATTTGAGAAGGAGGCTGCTGAGGTGGGACATAATAAATGGAGACATGTTTTTTAACCTACTTTTTGGCATTAGTGTTGTATTGGGACTCAACACAAGAGGTCTTAACAAAAAATTGAATTATGTTTACATGCCAAAAAGAACAGTACATGGTAATGAGACAAATTAAATATCAAGAAAGATGTACACAAGGACTGATGAAGTCTTGATAATGTGTATTGTGACAACTTTTTCCAAAAAAGTAAATGTGACATTTGAGGTATTGAGTTTTCGAGGAAAGGAAGACCTCATATTCTCTGTTGGTTTTGTTGCCTAGATGGGCAAGGGCTCATTCAAGTATGCCTGGGTGTTGGACAAGCTGAAGGCAGAGAGGGAGCGTGGCATCACCATTGACATCTCGCTGTGGAAGTTTGAAACCAGCAAGTACTACGTCACCATCATCGATGCCCCCGGGCACAGGGACTTCATCAAGAACATGATCACTGGCACCTCCCAGGTACACTTTGGCTTCAGACTCTGTTCATGAATCCAAAATCCTCAGTCCAGATCCACATCTGACATACCAATGAATTAACATATCAATTAACTTTCAACTCTATAGACAAGCACCTGCTCTGTGTTTTAATTAGTGTTATACAAATTATTATTTTATTAATTTTCAGATTAGAAATCTGACGTGATTCAATCCGTAGCCCTGTTGTTTAATGTCACTGAGTGCTGTTTGTAAGAAAAATAATGAGAAAATCTGAATGGGGCATAGGGAAAAAAAACTAAAAGGGATTTTCTGTGCCCCATTTAGTTAGTATGAGCTGCGAGTTCACACAACTATGGAACAATGGATTCTTTTAAAGGCAAAATATGTGCTGTTTCTGTGTGTATTCGGTATGTTGTACAAATGTAAATGTCTGTGCTGTGCTCTTTGCCAGGCTGATTGTGCCGTGCTGATTGTGGCAGCTGGTGTGGGCGAGTTCGAGGCGGGCATCTCCAAGAACGGGCAGACCCGCGAGCATGCCCTCCTGGCCTACACACTGGGCGTCAAGCAGCTGATTGTGGGCATCAACAAGATGGACTCCACTGAGCCCAACTACAGCCAAAAGCGTTATGAGGAGATTGTCAAGGAAGTCAGCACCTACATCAAAAAGATCGGCTACAACCCCGACACGGTGGCATTTGTGCCCATCTCAGGCTGGAATGGCGACAACATGCTGGAGCCCAGCCCCAATGTAAGTGCCTCCCTGAGTGACCAATTACTTGCTCTATGTGTGTGTGTGTGAGAGAGAGAGACTCTTTTTACTTGAATCCAAAGTACCTCTTAAAGCTGTGAACTGTAACAATTCACTTTTAAACATTTAATCACATTTTAATTTGTTGTAAATCCACATTACAACAGCAATTGCGCTCTTGTCTGTAGTGCCTAGTATTTAGCATCTTCATGTAATGTGTAATTTGGATATGCCACTGCAGAATATAATTTAACATATTACCCCTCTATTACCTGATGTATTATTCAGTGATAGGCAATGCTGGCTCCGTGAATTATATTGCACTGTTGTCATGGTGACTAAATATCACCATCCTGCTCCCACATACCAGATGACCTGGTTTAAGGGCTGGAAGATCTCCCGTAAAGATGGCAGTGCCTCTGGGACCACCCTGTTGGAGGCCCTGGATGCCATCCAGCCCCCAACCCGTCCCACAGACAAGCCCCTACGCCTGCCTCTCCAGGACGTCTACAAAATTGGAGGTGAGGGCCATAGCCACCAGATGGCAGACTAGAGACACCGGCTGATGCAATCGGGTATAAAAAGAACACAGCCAGACAGGCTCAGGATGGGCTTAGTCCAAGTGATGGCAAATGCTAGCGGTTAAACTCTGACAGGAATATTTAGTAAGTAAAACTCAGACTACTAAAAATTAGAGGTGACTTATATTCATCGTGTTATATTCACAGTGATTAGCCTAATTTGCACTACTTCGGGGCTTTTAAACGCATTGTTGAGGGATGTGTTGAGGTGAATTTGATACAAGAAATTATAGGGAATTTTTTTATTCTAGTCATAAAATCATTAGGTGCTGAGTGTAGCTGGTTCTTTGAACACGGAGACAATCTCATCAGGACAGCACAACCTCAACCTCTCCTTCATGTACTGGTTGCTATGCACCCTTTTAGATACTGTTGCAGAGCTCTTGCCTAAAGACTCTCCCATCACATTTAACATTTATCAGTTGAGTGTTTTGAGCAGTTTTAATGACCCAGTTTTAATCAATGAAAGGTGCTGAACGTGGTTGATTTGAATTTCACCCAGTGGTCGAGTTCAGAGAAGTAATCTGAAGTGAAACATGTGCAGGTATTGGAACTGTGCCCGTTGGCCGCGTGGAGACAGGTATATTGAAGCCTGGCATGGTGGTGACCTTTGCCCCAGTCAACGTGACAACTGAGGTCAAGTCGGTAGAGATGCACCATGAGGCCCTCTCCGAGGCCCTTCCTGGAGACAACGTGGGCTTCAACGTCAAGAACGTGTCTGTCAAGGACATTCGTCGTGGTAATGTGGCTGGCGACAGCAAGAACGACCCACCCCAGGAGGCTGCCAACTTCACTGCACAGGTTAGCTCCATGGGAACTGTGATATATGGCTTATTAAGCTGTTAATGATTATATTTTTATTTATTACTGACGTAACATGTTCATATAGTCAGTGAGAAACCTGATGAAGAACCCCTGCCTGAAATAAAGATACATCAAACTGACACGGCATGCTACACTTCCTTATTCTCACTGAGTACATATTTGTGTGTGTGTGAAACACAGGTGATCATCCTGAACCATCCCGGCCAGATCAGTGCTGGCTATGCCCCAGTGCTGGACTGCCACACTGCCCACATCGCTTGCAAGTTTGCTGAGCTCAAGGAGAAGATTGATCGCCGCTCCGGCAAGAAGCTGGAGGACAACCCAAAATCTCTGAAGTCCGGCGACGCAGCCATCGTGGACATGATCCCTGGGAAGCCCATGTGTGTGGAGAGCTTCTCCGAATACCCGCCTCTGGGTAAGAGCCTCAATTGGGGACACCCTCACACACAATTATTAGCAGGTTTAGTTCTAAACATTAATTAATTACCGGACTTGAGTCATATTTCACTCCATTAAGTTCATTGCATACATAAAGTTTTATTCAGTACTTTGTAATATGCAGTTAGCAGCAATGCTCTGAGGAAGGCCTGTAACAGCCAAAACACGCTGGACGTGTGTGATTTGTATTTATACATTTAATTATGAATTTGTTACGTAAAACTCCTCAAGGTACTTCATAAATGTTGCACTGAGAGTTTAATAGCAAGACTACAATGATAGTGGAAGCTATAGCCTACACTTTCTTGGCTGCATTCATTTCACTACTTTGCAAAATGTTCTTGAATTATACTTTAACCATTACCTTAAGGGTACTCTTAGCATGCTAAGAGTGAACATTACCCAATACTATATCTTAAGATAATAGACCAGATGCAGTTCACAATGCACTGTCATATTTGGTGTGGTTTGAGTTTCATCCCCACATCCTCCTTTCTCTTTTCGTCAGGGCGCTTTGCTGTGCGTGACATGCGTCAAACCGTGGCCGTGGGCGTCATCAAGGGGGTGGAGAAGAAGGCCCCCTCCGGTGGGAAGGTCACCAAGTCTGCACAGAAGGCCCAGAAGTCCAAATGAATGTTGTGCTTAGCTGCCAACTCCAGAGCCACTCATGGCAGAGCAGAGGTCACCCAACTCCACCCACCCGTCGGTTGCTTCAACTCCATCATCAGAGACTGGTTAATTGTTACAATGCATCGCAAAACCATCAGGAGGAAAACAACACAAAACAACTCCACCCCTAAAGTCTGAGCACCAGTAAAGACGCCACTCACAAGTCCCTAAGACAACTTGTCTCAAAAAAGAAATGGCTGTGGCGTGTGCTGACCCTCAATGAATCTTTGCGATCCCACGTTCATTTATTTGTGTTCTGTTCTTAGCTTACCGCTAGTTCTAAATGTGCACAGTGAAATGGGGTTATTGACCTTGAAAAACCATGTGTGATTTTTAAAAACAAACTGGGAGAGACGCTTTTAATTAATCTGGGTGCGTCTCCCGCTCTCTATCTCTCTCTGGAGTGCAGTCTTAGTCAAGTTCTCACGCTGTTGTCTTGCTCTTAGTATTCATTTGCAGTTAAATATCAGGTGCTCAGTCGCAACTGATCTTTACAAAAAAGAAACAATCCAAACCGTAATCAAATCTTACATGAGATTTGAAAATAAGTACAGTGTGACATATTTAGCTTTAAAATGTATAAAAATGTTCTCTCTGAAAAAAAGAGAATTGTGCAATACTCTCTAAATTTGTCCAATTTCAGGAGTGTGAAATTTACATGCACCGAGTTGTTCAGATTTTCTAGCACTTTGGATTGGCGTTTTGCTGACACCGCACCAAGCACTTGTTGACTTTAATTGGCATTGGCTTTCGCACCTTATTGTTCATAAACTCAAAAAGCTTTCATGTCATATTAAAGATGTTTCAAACCAAACCAGTGTTAACTCTCTTTTCTTATGCCATTAGCAAGAGAACCTTTTAATATTTTAATATTTCTTACTTTAAAACGGTGTTCACAGATAATAGAAATCTAGTGAGTTGGGACGTATGAGGAGTTATTTGCAGTATTCCTCATCCATGAAACACATAGACCTGCTTCGCTCCCCCCGATGTTAGTTATGCTATGCTACCACTAGGTGGGAGCAGAAACGTCCTGATCTTAGAGCCACATGATCTATGCGGCGGCCCATAGTTACTAGCGATGGGGACAAGACCACTGATGTCGACACCGAGTCTTTGGAGGGTCAAGACCAAGACCATAAAAACAAGACTGTTTTCAAAACCATGATTTTATCATCTCTGTTACTGTAATAATCAATGGTTAGGCCCACAGACTAAGCTAGACTGGGAAAAAAAGGGATAAAAGCATCTGCTAAATGCATAGATGTAATGTAAATGTAAATGTCAATGTTTTTACTGACAGCCTGGAAATCCATACCCACATCTAGAAAGATGTAGAAAGATGTATGTCTGGCCCTGGCTGATAGACCAAATCTAATCAAAAAGGTGGCACCAGTCGATGCATATCAAAATCTATCTGTACTTTATTGGATAACTATCCAGAACTGTTTAAAACCTTTACACCATCACTTTTGAACAGTGTAATGCCCATTTTGTCTCTGCCCTGTGATCGCACCAGCAACTGAAGTTGCTCACCTGAACACAGAATCTTTGCATAGTACCATGGGATGTAATTTTTAATAATGCCCCCATCAACATTTTCTATATACAATATGTATTTTTTTATTTATAATACTTAAATTGATTTGTAATGATAGATAATTGGATACATTTCTTAACATGAACATAAAAAAGTGTGTTGGTCCCAGGGACTCGCTCTGAAATTACGAGTCCTTCTCTTTCCACTGAGGGCCGATACCGGGTCAAGACCGAGTCTTTGAAAAGTCAAGTCCAAGATGAGACTGAGAGAGCAAAAAATGGTTTTGAGACTGGACTCAAGTACTACAACACTAATAGTTACTCAGCATTTTTTTTAACTATATAAATTAAGGACAAAGGTATATTGACAGGAATATTTTTTTAAACGACATTAATTTAAGACAAGGGTATATTGATTCGAAAGTCAAAACCACATACTTTATGCAATACCTTGCAGTGAGAGTGTAGGGATAAAAATTATTTGATATCAAATATTAGTTATCACTGTCCCAGGACAGACATTTGTGTCATGATGAGCAAGGACAAACATGGAGACAGCCAAACAAATACTGCTGGCAGTAGTTTTGGGAAAGGCCAAAATGCAAAAGCCCAAATCTTCATTCAGTTGACAATATATACAGTGATTCCTTCTGGCTAAGACATTTTTCAAAACAAATCTGTAAAGCAGCATAGTCTCATAATCTGATTGTGATACAAATGAAAATAACATACTATGTGATTACATAGGTATGGAGTGGGAGGACAGCCCATGTGGTCTAGAAATTTCTACAGACATTTGTAATTTTGTGGCACAGTCTGTAATGTGGAACTGTCACAAATTGTAACTGTAGGCCTATAACAAGAATCTATAGTAGAATTAGCTATAATTGCTCAATTAGACATGCCAATCCAGTAGGACCTGTAATATGTCAATTTGGGGCACTTCACATTCTTCTTGTTTCCTGTCAGGGCTTCAGTAACATATGTTACCAGTAAAGGTAGTTGACTTGCTGAAATTTTGGACTAGACACCCAACATTATGACTGT
>JAVQKI010403913.1:0-10938 GCA_036025975.1 Nematalosa erebi | reverse complement strand
TATCAAATCAAATCATATCTATCAATATATCAGCACATCAGCTTTTTCTTTTATATTCAGTTATAAAACCTGGAATCTCAGTGGTGCTCCTGTAGTTGTGTATTGCAACAGATACACAGACTTGGGCCAGGGATTGTTTAAGCCTTTTTTTCTTCAGATTTTCAGTTCAAGGACCACTGCAAGGAGACAGAAAGACAGACAAACATGGAGGGCACTGATAGAAAGAATACTCTCTTTCGGCGCAACCCCCTTCTGATCCTCCCCTGCACTAGACACTGGACTAGCGGTTTCGTGCATGCCTCCTGTTCTCAAGCCTCCAGGTGGCAGTGGCAGACAAAGCATGGGCCCCTGGATGTGCTGGTTCCACAAGGGGCTTCCGCAGAACCACAGCAACAATGTATGGTCTGTGATAGGACTCTCCAAAGAGCCCTGAACAGAGGATGTCCAGGCAGTTCCCCTCACTCAGCAGAATTATTTATACCGGTGCAACAATAAGGCGACTGTGTATTTTGGCATGGTGGAGGATGTCGTTCTGGGTCAGAGATTAGTTCAAAGGCACTGCAGTGGCCACAGTTCAGTGACGTCAAACAATCTGGGTTGTATTTCAGGGAGGTCAATTAGAGGTCTGTGAGTTTGCACATACAGTACACATGCTGTTCAACTTCATTTATTTCACACAATGTCAGAATACAGAGTGACACACTGAACCGAAAATGAGTGGGCAGGAGAAGTAATGGTAATGAATGCTAATAAACAAATCAGCCACGTTTTCTTGGGGGCCACACTGAAGTTATTCTGCGAGCAGATAACATGCGCCGAAACTGCTAGCTACTGGTAACACGAGCGCAAATTAACAGCAGAGAACGTGAGTTTATCCAAGCAGACGGAGTTGTCACCGACCTCGCCTCTGTGTGCTGTGTCTTGTCACCTCCAATTGAGTTTCACTGACATGGAGGGAAAGCTTGCAAAAACAAAACCACCAAAGAGCACCATTTGAGCGCAGACTCTCATATCCTGTCTTAGGCCTCGGTTAGGTACATACCACTGGTTCTCACCCAGGATACAGGAAGACATTCGGACTGAGTCTGTACCTTTGCATTAGCTGTTAGGAGGAGATCTCCATTGCGGTACAACAAAGGCCTTGTCTATGCTTTACCCCAGAGAGACTCCAACAGCCAAACCAGGTAATAGCATGCAAATCTAAGCTTGTTGTTGACGGCTGCAGAGAGCTAGGAAGAGGTCAGGAACGGTGCAGAGGGACCATCAGACATTACCTCACAGGCGAGTCCGACGGTGCAGGCCAAACGTCTGATTCTTGCCTCATGGTGCAATGTGCTTCAAGGAAAACCCCAGTCTGGACCCGGAGGTAAAACGTGGGATGTTTGTTAGCTCAGGAAAAGAAGCACTTGCCCTCTTTATCTTTGCCTGACCTTGCTCTCTGTCTTCACCTGGGTTATTTGGGTGTCTTTTGAGATCCAACTCTTATTATGGAATATGCAGCTCAACACTTGCAAGGAAAATTATTCTGACACTTTTGCATAATTTATTTATTATATTTAGTTACCCCAGGGTTGAGGGTAGAGGGGCTGCCTATATCTACCACCCCATTATGTGAAAAAGTAAACAAGTGAAAATAAACATTCTGTTGATTCACAAAAACCAACAAACAGGTAAATATATTTGCCCAGGTGATCAAAATAACTTTTGCTATGGAGCTTAACAGGAATGCTCCCAACCTTAGCTGCAAGGGTAGTTGTTTCATCTCCATCACTGTATATCATTAATTACAATCAAAAGGCGCAAGAAGGCTTATAAGCATCATAAGTGTACAAGTCATACAGTAAATAATAACATCTTAAAAAGGGTCTATCACATTATTCCAGAAAATAGGCAATATTTTATCAACAAATTCACTTTGTCTTTCTCTGCCTTTCTTTACTTCATTCTCACTTCATATCACCTGAGGCTCTTTGCAATCCCACTTCCACAATCCATGAGTCCCACTATGACCAACAGACTTCTGACTGATTGGATGTGAGTTACATTTTTCCCAGATGGGGTGCCTGTTTGCCAATATAACGCCAACACATTAAGTATTGATTCAAACATTCTGCTCCAGAGCGTGGGCCACAAACTGACTCAGAGGCAGTGACCTCGTAGAGGAGGCGTGTCTGGTGAATGTAGCATTTCAGGGATTCTCTTTACTAACAAACACCTCTGCCTCTGTATTCAAACTCTGTGTATGAGCCGCATTTATAAAATCTCAGGGCCACTCGCATACTGTTGCTTTTTATAAATGACATGAGGTTCTATATAAACAGCCCCAGTTTCTGCTGAACCCCTTGCTTACAACAGGCTTTTCAAGCATCCCCCACTCTCCTGCACAGCCACTGCAGCAGGACAGGCGACTGGCCATATACACATAAATGCCATAAAATCAGAAAGCACCCACAAAACAAAATAATCCTCATTTATATCTGCCTGGCACTGCAGGCTAGTGTTTCTCAGTGAGCGGCTATTTATGTACTCTTAAATCAACAACGGTTAGTCTCGGAGGCAACCGTGAGAGACGGCCACATTATATGGGTTAACAGAGGTTCGCTTCCATGTGTATGCACGACACCTCGGCTCCCTCACTCTGTAATCAATAGGCCACATACAGAGAGGAGGCCAGATTTGGCTAGCAAGTGCAGATTTAATTAAGTGCCAATGGACATGACAGGAAAGGAGAGTGGTCATGTTAAAAATTGCAAGCCACATAATATTCCCAGGGCAAGTTCTGTTTTTCTTAACTGTTGACCTTAAAGGATATGAACATTCTGTAAGTTTACACAGGCAATTAAATGATCTTGGTAGGCCTGTGCAGGAGTTAAGGATAATTATTTATGACCTGCTAACAGTGACTATAGGCTTTATTTCTTGGTTTGGTGGGGTGTAATCAAGATGTAGTTTTCAGCAACAGTGTACTTTACCCTTGAGATATTGAGTGATATGAAACAGTAATATTTAAAATGTTGACATGTTTTCTCTTACAGTTTGCTATCTGGAAGAAAGACTAAGAGAAAAAAGGGTCACTACCCTTGTAGTGTAATTGTGACTTAATTAATATTCATAAAGTGCTGTAGCCCTCAAAAGACTCGCACTGCAGCCTATGTGAAGCAAGAATAGACAGCAGCTCAATAACATGTTTGTGTTTTTGGCAGGGCTTTTTGACGTGATGTCAGAGGAACTTGACAGTTAATAGGACCCTGCAGAGAGCCCAGTCGGACCTCACCTGGTCACAGACAGTTCCACTTTCCAACCTGAAGTTGGTGTCTTAAAACGCAATATCCAACTATAGAAACACTATGGTGTCGTATTTTCATTGCCGTTTGTTGCTAGCATCACTCGTACTACCGTGTACCTTGTTGGGAGAGGTGATATTTCGCTGCCCGAGCTGCACCTCGGAGAGGCAAGTCGCATGCCCAAAACTCACGACCACTTGTGCAGAGATTGTGAGGGAGCCCGGCTGTGGCTGTTGTCCGGTATGTGCCCGGCAGCTTGGAGAATTCTGCGGCGTGTACACGCCAAGATGCGCCAGCGGTTTGAGGTGTTATCCGACCCAGGATTCCGACATGCCCCTGGACCAACTGGTGAAAGGATTGGGACAATGTAGGCATAAAGTGGACGTTGAGCCTACTCCCAGTCTTGAGAACCAAGAACAAAATGGTAAGTTGTTATCTGCTAATGTACAGATAAACACCGAAACTTTATGTGCGCGGTGTCCCGTTGACCCCAAAAGTCTGAGTATTAACAGTCCCTTGGTCTGCCGTTTGTGCCATTCATTAGCCTTGGAGAACACTTGCATAATGTAATCACGGTCTGTTATTTGATTGTTCTGACAGCATAACGTTTTATGTTTACTTCATACAGTTATCCATACTATTATAAAATTATTGTACGTTTTAATGTAATTAAATCTATTATAAATTATTACCAGATACTTCTCTTTCTGCGAATTTGCATTTGGGGTTCTCACAAGTGTAAACAGCCAAGTGCAATGCAATAGCTTGTTGGTGAAGGTTATAAATGAATGTGACTTGCTCCATGACCACCTAGCTTCGCAAAGAAGTTATTTTAAAATACTCTTGGAGGAACCAAGAACTGCCTATATTCTTTTTACACTTTCTAATGCAATGTAAATTTGCCTTCCCAAAACACCAGGTTAGGTAAACATTACTGCATGCTGACAGTGTGTCGTGCAGTTGACCAGAAGACTATTGCTCTTTATTTACTGGTCTTATCAGTGGTTTGCATAGCCTACTGGTTAGCTTCCTCAAGTTCCTCAAGTTCATGTTCAGCAGCTATTCTCAGGCAATCACCCATGCCCTCAAACCAACCACATTCCTTTGCATGAGATACCCAAACACAGGAAGTACAGAGCGACTCTAAACTGTCTCTTAAGAGAAGATTTTATAGCAACCTGAACATAGCATTTTTATTTCAGTCATTTCCCTTGCTTTTGTAACCAGACTTTATTTAGAGTAAGACACAAACTCCTGGAGCTCTTATGACAATCACCCAGCCTCCATTATTCTCCTTCCTCCATCTTGTTCCGCTGTTTCCTCATCTCTCCACTAATCATCCTGCAAACAAATGACCACTTGTGTTGTTGTTGGGTACCAAAAGGGAAAAGGCTCATGCTAGTTCAAAAGCATGATAAACTTTGAGCTTAGCCTCTGATCGTTTGAGACTGTGTTCTGCCTCAGTGACCTGCTTCTGTCCTGCGTTCAGGCACAATATGGTCAAGGCCAGCAACCATGAATAGATTCTTCACGCATTTGAACGATTGTGCATCCAGTGAGATAAACATGTCCTCCTGCAGAATGTCAATGCTAACTATTAATAGCTGTTATTTTATATTAATTACTAGATTATTCAAACTGTTGAGAGTGCATGAGAATGAAAAACAAGCGTTTGTCCACTTCTGTTCCTGTCAGGGGACCTTATTGCCCTCTGAAGCCAGTCTGACCCAAGCAGACAAAGGCTGCCATATTCTCTTCAAACGGTTCTCTGTCATCTTCTTTCTCGTGTCCCAAAGAGGATTGAGTTCTTGGGGACCTGAGCTAATGTTTGGCCCAAGAGTTTGTTACTGTGCCAGAACATGGCTCAGTCATGCAGAGGCCTCTAATGTGTGGAAGCTTGAATGATGGTATTATGGGGTATTGGAGGGAGGCGTAATGGTCAAGACCTTGAATGACATTTTGTTTATGACTTCCATTGGACTTTGTTAGTGTCCAGTCATTCGTTGTGTTGTTGTTATAAAGTACGTAATGTACCCCCTCAACCCCCACCCACACACACACACACACACACAAACACATTTTTATTTTTAGGATGAACATTGACATTGTTTTAGCAATTAGTCCTTTGTTAGCACATTACCCATGTCTTAGTGTGTCAGCGCTCAGATGAAAAGCCAAATGTGTCTTGGCTGTGCACATTGCAGCGCTGCGGCCTCATTTCACTGCTGACCTCCATGTATCACTCAGGGTTCTTTTCGGGGGTCTGTTCAAACACGCCCCATAACAGTAATAATTGCTGGCGAATGGCTCCACCTGTAGCTCGCTGTCCACGTTATTAAGCCCGAGCCATCGGTGATGGGTGCCCCAGCCGTGGCGCCAGCCCAGTGGGGACCAGGTGGAGACTCGCCCAGGCACTCCCCTGGCATTCGGATCATGGCCAGGCATTCAGTGAGGTGCTATGCCGAGTGAGTGTTTTGGAGATAAGATACGTCTCCAACATAAGCGCTCGGGGCAGCAATCTTGGCTCGTCACCCAGTGGCACAGCACACAGGGCCTGTTGTGCAATTGATAGCTGTTGCTGTTGGCATGCCAGAGGCTGCAACCATGCGGTGCATATTGCATACTATCATATTGCTTTCCCTATCTCCTAAAAAAGATAAATAACAGATGAGGGAATCTTGGTTTTGTTTTTTACTGGCAGGGACTCGTGCAAGATCAGCCTTGGCTATTTTGGTGCATAGCTTTTGCAAAGGTGTGACAATACAGTGTTTCAGGATCACATGGTACACTCTACTCAGATTATCTAGAACCGTAAGTAATGATATTGGTTGATGATGGACATGTTCTTGATGTTGGTGGCGATGATGAAGATGATGATGATGATGTGTTAAGGAAATCATGCAGTCAGTTTGGCTTGCATAAAGAGATCTGTCGATGAACTTTTGTCCTTTTCTACCTGGCTGCGCATCGCACATGCCTTGACTGCTCTAAGCACGAGTGAACTCTTGTCGGCATCATGTTATGACGTTAATACTGCAAAGCTGTTTTTGATGGAATCTGTATGGGAACTTTTTGTATGCCACGTTAACATTGTTTTGTCTGTTTATGTGGTCGAATGTTTTTTTTTTTTTACGTTAGGGTTATGTGATTTTCTTACTCTTTTCTGTTCCTTTTTTTCTTTTCCAAATACTTTTAGATTTAGTGTTTTCACTCTGACACCCCCCCTAGTCGTCCTCTGAATCACAACTCAGTTTTGTCTCTTTCCTTCCTCCCCCCGTCTTTGGCCGACTATCTTTTTCTTTCACTCTCTGTTTGTGTGTCATGTATACTGTGATTGCCCTTGAAGCCCCGCGGGGGAGAGATGTGCTAGGGCTTGCCCCTTGCCTCCCCTCCCTCCCCTTTGACACCCCTACAGGTGCCTAATTAGAGTGGGGGATGCCTTTGGTGGTGGCAGCATGTCAGGACCTGCGACCCCTGAGAGGCTCCGCGCGGGCGGCGGGATCTGACTGCTGCCCCGTGGACGTCAGGGGTGTCGACAGTGTCTGGTAGGTGTGCGCGGAGAGGGAAGAGCCCCAGGGCCCCAAACAGCCCCCACTACAAACCCACACACACACACACACACACAGGCTGGAGAGGGGAAGGATAGGAAAGGCCAGTTCCAGACTAACACATGCAACCTTGCTACTTAAGTATAAAGTGATTAATGCACACACACACACACACAGGCCGGAGAGGGGAAGTAAAGGAAAGGCTAGTTCCACACTAACACACGCAACCTTCCTACTGAAGTATAAAGTGATTAATGCAGACACACACACACACACACACACACACAGAGGCTGGAGAGGGGTAGGTAAGGTGAGGCCAGTTCCACACTAACACACGCAGCCTTCCTATTTCACTACAAAGTGATTAATGCACACACACACACACACACATACACACACACACACACATACACACACATAGGCTGGAGAGGGGTAGGATAAGAGAGGCCAGCTCCAAACTGAAACGCACAATCTTCTTTCTTAATTTCAAAGTGATTAATGCAAGAGGAGCTCTTTGTATCACCTTTACTTTGTGTACAACATCACATCATCAGGACTTATTCTTCTAGGCCTCCCATGCATTGTATTGCCATGCATTATAAGTAAAGTAAACCTGGAACAGTCTTTGATGTGGACGTGTCAAGACTGACATGTTATGTCAGATTGCTAGGTTTCCTCTTCTAGCCATGACAAATGCATCTGTATTTTGCCCATGTCAAGGGCTGAGGTCACACGTTGCCCTGAGCGCATGGAGGGAGGAAGCCAATGTAACACGGAGCAGAGACAGAACTTGCAAGACAGAACTCAGCCAGTTATCTTTTGCTTCACTGCACTTGCCGAGGGCACAGATTTGAAGTGGTGTGGCTTGAAGATATGTAGACTTACAACAGTATTTTGACAGATTCAGTTTCGTTTGGCAAAATGCTCCGAATGGGAGAATAGCCCTGAACATACAGTATCTTTCTTGTTGTTTGAAGCAAAGGATTTCTGTATATGGCAACGGCTGTCCAAAATAGCAACATTCTGTATGAACTGTGTGTGTTTTGAGAGCATCCTGGAGGCACCGCGCAATCCATCGTTAATGCCTGATTTCATGCTCCTCTCGGCAGGTAGGGCCCTGTTTCTATGGTGCCAGGAAAAGATCAACACAGCTTGACAAAGTGAAAATGGAATGCTGACAGCATTTGGCTGTAGCCGGCAGTCATCATTCTGAAAACAAGTCTGCTGTTTTTTTTTTTTTCTTATATCAGGCAATGTGGAGTCAAGACCACTTTTTTTTCCAAAGATGACCTATTTAGCTTTAATTTCTTTCGTTTAGTCACAATAATTACTACAAGGAAGTGTGTGGTGCTATACAAATAGCACCAATGTTTTAATATTTAATGTAATGACTTAATGGCATTCATTCGATTTGCTGTAATGATGTTATCACACAAACACAGCCGTATGAACACCCACAACTATACTCACCTCCATAGACACACAAATGCTTGCCTGCACAGGTTTGCATGCACACGATGAAAGCTTAGTCATCAGCTTGCTCTCCCCCTGAGAGGATGATTTATGACACCACAGTACTACTACCCTGTCTTTGCATTTGTAATTACAGATAGGACAAAGCCCAGGGAGATGTCCTGGCATGGAATTGTTAATGGAGAGAAGATCTCATGCCAGGTAGTCTACCTCCCATGAATCTGTACACTGGAAGGCTTTGTCAGCAGAAAGTGTCAGAAGAAAGTGACTTGTATTCATGGAAGTCCGATGACTCAGACAGACAGTGGTATCCTGGGAGCTGTCACATCTCTGACAACATTCATTCATCATCAGAGTCTGAAAGAGGCCCCAGATTAATACAGACCATCAACAATTATGTTAGGGATTATGGCCTTTGAGGTGTCCCGATATAGGGGAATAATGGATGGGGGCTAAGAACTGCACAACGCTGTAATGCGGAGCGTTGTTTGCATCTGCCAACTCCATTATTACCCTATATCGGGACACCCAAAGGCCATTATCCTGCTTATCACCCAGTTGCAACTCATGCGTGTAGACAATAAGTAAGCGTGAAAACATAAAAAAAACGTGCAGTTCAGTTTTATAAGAAGCTAAGCTGGGCTGGGTTTCCCAAAACCTTCTTAGTGCTAAGTAGTTCTTAAGGTATAGCAAATGGCATACATTAAGAACTACTTAGCGCTAAGAAGGTTTTGGGAAACCCAGTCCTGTTCGGTTGCTGTTCTATTTTCTTTGGTTACTGGCCACAGTCAACAATGAGCCTTATACCAGCTCATTCCGTTGTTGCTTGCTAGTTTAACTGTCGTTTATTCTGGTTGCTATAGTCACCATTAAAAAAACATTGATATGAAACGGTAATTACATTTTTTTTTTTTTTAACCAGATCTACTTCGTAGGTGCCCCATTATCGGGGAATGACGGACACACAACAGTATTTCATTTCTCCGGGTGATAAATTACAATATTCTGCAATTACCCTTGATTACAGTTGCCTTTTCTGTTCAGTTCTGCAACTTAAAACTAATCTGTCTTTCTTAGGTCTGTAGTTGTGCATTACATTTGAGCTACAGAGATATTCTGCACAGTGCTCAAAAAGGCCTTCTCTCAAAGTTGAATTGTACCAATCTGAAAGCCTTTGGTAGAAATATGCTGAAATTCTTTTTTTAATCTTTGTGTTAATCTTTTACTGGATGCTCAGTTTCACAGTCATTTATTGTGAAATGTAGATATCAGCCATTGTAAACTTGCCTCTGGCTTCCCATAACCAAACATCATTAACAAAGGCATTTGTCAACACTAGTCACATGCTCCCTAAACACACTGTGATTCTAGGACCTGAACAGAAACGAAAGGCTTCCATGCAGATGCCTAAGAATGTAACTCTCGGGCACGTGTCCTCAGGGGTGTTGACTGTTTCATTTCAAGAGTGAAAGGAAATGAAATTGCTTCATGTACTATTATTTTGTATGGCTGTGGCAGCGTGGGCCTTCGCAGCTCTAACGATCGCAAAAGTGGTTGCCTTTAGGTAATGGTGAAATTAGCCTTGTCCCAGCTAGCGGTTCAACTGTCTCAGCTGTGTATTTTTTTTTTATTACTTTGTGCTTTTATACAACTTATGACCTCTTTGCTGGCTCTCATCTGCCTGGTACAGAAAAGTCCATCTCATGACTTGTTATTTCTGTATGTGGAACGAGGAGGGGTTGAGCTTGCTATTTATTTAGTAGATGTTTAACCATAAGGGTAAACTGTGGACACATTTCAATCAATGCCAATGTCGTCTTGTTGGTTTTTCATTTGAGCATGATGATGGACCCAAGGGGAGATGGGTGGTGGTGGTGGGGGGGGGGGGGTTATGTCATCACCCCAGGGCCTGAGCAAACCAAACTCCCTTTCACACAGCTCCATAGGCCAGCAGAGGCCATAATTCCACTTTATGTACATATATGTTTATAAACGCCAACCAGTTAACCGAAACATTCATTAACCCAAAATAGCGATTTGATTGGTTTTTGGCAGTCCAGCTTCTGAAATGTACTCACCACATTGTAATTTTTTTAGTGCTGAGTTATTGAAAGCAAGATGGAGTATCTGACTAATGGGACTCAAAGGACTTGCTGTCGTTCTGTACGTCTTGGGGGGCAGGAGTCATAGACTAAGACATTGGTAAGACTTTTCTTGATGGGTGAGCACATGACACAGTCATAGCAGCATTGCTCACAAAGCATTCATGACTGTTTCATAAGACATGACGTAACATTCATACCTACAGTTTCATACTGTAAAGGTGGAAGACAGAATGGTGATAACTTTTAAAAATTCAAGTTCCGTGGTCTCAAAACAGCATTGCCGTTTTTGTTTTAAATCTTTTACCTGATCATGTCACATCAGAGTCAATGGGCAATTCCAGTGTCAAAATGACAGAACATATCATTTAAACGTTTCATAAAAATCTCATGTCACTTTTGCAAGTAGTTATAATCTTTTGCTACTTTGCCTACACTCAAATGGGAACGTGTCCAACCAGGATCCACAAATAATTACAGATCCGCTTTATGTATCTCCCAGTGTTAAATTCAGATATTGATTATGAGTAC